>JAANSN010000259.1:0-70766 GCA_036850665.1 Dicranocentrus wangi
GTGAAGATATTGTGGAGAGAGGAGCCAGAAGAGCACACAAAGTGAGTGGTGAGGGGATAAAGGGTGTGCAAAAATCGTAGCGACTTTTTTAAAGTACAAATTGCCATTATGTATTTGGGGGATTTCAGAGATATGACAAGGAAGAAATTTTTCATTCATTATCTATCAGCTACTTTAGAAAATATGGCTATGGCTAATAAATGAATTTTTGATTTCAACCAAGAGTGCCAGAGTAGCCAGTTAATAGTAGGTTAGTATAAGTCATTTTTGGCTAAATGTGATATGAAATATGTGTCTGAATTCTGTTCCGTCATCCGTTTTCATAGTTTAAGATTCTTGTAATTGATAATGGGGCTATCCAACAATGAGAAATGCCACCACAAACGTGAATTGTTATATATTATGTACCATCAAACTGATCAAACACAATACTCTTTGAAAGTTTCTCTCTGACTCTTCAAACAGTTTTCTTCATACCTGTGCATATGATGACGTGCACTTTTGACCTTATGCTTTCATAAGTTATACAAGGGAGTATTTTATGACGTGACAGCCGTTGTGGTGGCTTCGCTTTCAGGCCAATTTAATTTTGAAAAAAGTGACTATCTATTTTGAACATCTTTTATTTATCATATCATTTTAGATTAGTATACCTATCGACCTAGCTAGACAAACACAACAGTTCAGTTCATCATATCATCATAGTGTTCGTGTTCATAATGTTCATATTCATATACAACTGATTAATACAACATACAACTGATATACCTAGGTAGTAGTAGTAGTAAGTATCATTCAATTCATGGCACACTCGCTCAATCACTCAACTCGCAACTCATGCAGCCATTAGCCAGCGCAGGCAGGCAGAACCATAGTACCATCAAAGCATAAAAGCATGGACATTTTAGAACGAATGGGCATGGGCATGTTGCGATTTGCGATTCCGGAGACTTACTTACTATTACTTACTACGATACGATCATTTTGTTTTTTGCATTAGAATAGAAAAGGGACTACCTATGCAAAATTTAGAGAGATCACAACAAAACGCCAAACGGCATGCATAAAATAGCATAACACAACCGGTAAATGAGTCAGAGTCGAAGTGGAGTTACTACTGGCTGTATTGTATTTTATATGCAAAAAATAAGAGCTTCAAAGTAATCCAATCCCCAATCCAATTCTAAAAATCGCATATAAATGAACGAAAGTGATCGAGATCGAATAAAATGTTGCAATGTTCAACACTTTCAACTTTTACAAGAATTATGAAGGACCCCACACTCCGCAAGTAGTAGTAAGTACATAGGATCACAGAAAGTCTACTTTATATATCTACCAAGAACCTCAACAAAGTTTTTAGTTGAATGCGATGACAATTGGATACGACGGCAGTGACGCTTTGGATAGGTAGACGAAAGTTTCTAGTTCCTAGTCCTTGAATGTAGCGTGTATGTAATGAAAGTATGTACCACATCCAGCGAGCAGTTAATATTAGAAGTCACATTCTTTAATCATAATTATCATACAAGCTCCTACATCTCGTTACTAAACATTTCAATCACCATTCACCATACCGCGCAGTAACTGAAAATAAACCGCCAGTAAATTCGCATATTGCTTGTTCATATACTATTATTCGCCAGTAAATACGCAATAACACGCATCAGGTCATTCAGGTCTAAACGATAAACTAAAATCATGAATGAGTGGTGGGTGATGTGATGATGATGACGGTGACATGTGACATCCCTGGCGGAGTGTGGCTAGTAAAACATAAAGCAGGTGTAAAGTAAAAAATAAAAATTAGTTACTTATGTAAAACGACGACATTATACTCGAAGTATGCACGAACCAAATAAACCTGACAATAGTGACAATCGCAATAACTTCCTGGCTAGCAAAGCTTACAATTGGACGAAAGTTAATAACTTGGTCTTTGATATTTTTCAGTCAGTCGAAAGTCGCAAGTTGATATTATCAAATTATGCTCTTCCATCCGGATAATATTATTTTCCAACATCTTTGTTTTTAACTATGACTGACTACTGGAACTAAATGACTAAATAATCTAGTATAGTTACATATTATTAAATATTAAATAGTCATAGTTAAAAATATGTTGATTATTTCAAGTCAATAATCGACTTCCGGTCCGGTTTTTATTGCTGCTGTTGGAAATCTGGACAGGTAATATCATCACAACAACACATTTTTACGCAGGCTTTTTGTCATGTCATAATTCACGTCGACGAGCATGAATGCTATAATGAAAGTGACAAGCACATACTAACAATTTCACATAGATTCCTGGGGTATTGTGAGAACGAGTGACCACGTTTGAACTTGGGTTGAGACTAGTTGGCTTTTGGCTTCTTCTCCACAACAATCAAGCTCGTGTTATCTTTTTGACTGCGTTTGTTTTTGTTTTTGAAATTTTTTTTGTGTGTGAACAAGTGAACTTTTTTTTGTGATTCGTGAGGACAGATGACAGATAATTAAACTTCAATTAAAAGTGGTCGTTTGCGTGGATTCAACTAGTCAGTCAGGTTCGAGTATTCTCTAGTGTGAACAAGTGAATTTTTTTTTGTGATTCGTGAGGACAGATGACAGATAATTAAACTTCAATTAAAAGTGGTCGTTTGCGTGGATTCAACTAGTCAGTCAGGTTCGAGTATTCTCTCCAGTAGATCCCAGCGCCTTGCATAAACGCCAATTGCAAAAAAACGATTCTGGGGACACGACTTACAGTTAGTCATTAATCATTAATTAATGTCATTATCCTTAATAATAGCAATTTATGATTCATGTTGTGGTTCCTTCATTTTTGTCATTATTTTTTTGTCATTTGTTTTCATTTCTAATATAGGTAAGACGCCAAGATAGTGTTCTTTCAACTTGCAACCCCACGGGCCCCTTCAAGGGACGGGGTTGCTGAGAAAAAGGTTTGTTCTCTACACAATCTAAACGTACCAAATTGTTAGAACACACTTTAAGACTTGTACAAAATATGAATAAATCTCTTTCGTATACCTATTATTCTGTAGAAAGGATCAACTCCTGAATGTCGAGCAATGGATTCCTTTGATAGTTCGGTGGAATCAACGCGAGGATTTACTAAGGATCTAATGAAGATGGAGCAGCGTGCCACCTCATCATCATTGCCTGCAAATAGTTTAACCTATGATAGCCACGTTACTGAAAAGAAGTCTCATCGAGCTCCTGCTGGTATAGGAGAAAGAGCCAAACGACCATACACAAAAAAACGGGATAAAAATAATTATTTAGATGACGAGGATAAACCTCCGCCCAAAAAGAGAGGACGAAAAAGTAAAAAGGAGCTACAAATGATGGGCAATAAAAAGTCGGATATCTCTTATCATCCACCGGCTTCGACGAAAACGTTAAAGTTGAAAAAGTCCCTGTTACAACAAGTACCACCGAGATCTACAAAGAAAGCTTCGTTAACAAAAATGAAAAAGTCATCAGTGACTAGTATGAGCTCTTCTGTATTTGACAGAAAAATTTTTGTCGGACCCCATTTAACAGTAGGTGTTTTCTTCTGATATAAATGAGCGTTAAAATTTGTACATAATTCCGCAATGAAAATATTACACCTGCTAACATTTCTAATTGTGATTTGTACGATTGAAGATGAAACAAGTCCTGGAATATATATTAACGGATCATAGCTACTGTGTTCCCCCCGATCCGCTTCCTGCCGTTGGGAGTAGTCATCAAATGATTCGGTACATTTTAGGACCGAAAAATGGTTCTAAAGCTACGCCATTGCCGTTGTTAGGAATGATCGAGTCCGGCGAAAGATCCCCACTACCATACCACGGCATTTCAAGATCAAGAGGACAGCTGAATTTATCCTCAACTCCTCCTCCATCATCAAAACTTGAACATTTACTGAAGTAAGTATGTGGTTTGCATTACATGAACATGAAAGAAAAGAGAATTGACTGGTGGTGGTGAATGCTTGGATGGCAAAATTATTTCGTAGCATATATCTATTAAACGAATTATGCTTTCTAATCTAGCTATAATTTTATATTGCATTCATATATGTAAAATTGGATATTTTATACGTGTACTCCTTTTTCAATGTGCTTTTAGACGTGACGCTCCTACACACGGAATTTCTTTGAATCATTTGCGGTTCAGTCACCCCAGGAGTGCTTCGGAATGCAGAGACGAGAGTGATGTAGAAATTGATGTCACGAGTGTGGATTCTGAAGGACGTATACCGTACGATGTACCTAAGGCGGTTGAAGTCATGAACGAATGCGACAAGTATGTTGGATTTGCTCGTAATGCAGACACTGGTGACGATTGGGAAACAAAACTAATGAAGTACGTGTACTCATTTTATTTCTTTCAATCAACTATTGTATTGTTTGACAATGACATGATACTATATAACTAATCACAATCACTTGCACTAACAATGTATTTAATTCTAAATAATATTACACAATTGTAACAATTTAGAACTGGATGGACGAAGACTCAAAATAGCCTATACGATAAAATCATTGCTGTACTACATGCAGAAAGACTTGCACGGTTAGCTTACGAACATATTGGAGACGCCGAACCTGTCCTAAGACGTGCTTCAGTGGATCGCACGGCCAGTAGAATTCGTCGCATATTTGGCGAATATTTATGGGACACAAAACTTACTCAGTGGCTTCATGGAGTTCTGATTGAGAGCTTGAATTATTCGTATTTGGCGATCTATTTGGATGTATTACAGGTAATGACAATAACGTTGAAAATTTATCAAACTGCATAGTGGTGTCGTGACACGATGGATGTCTCATTTCATTTGGTTTGCTATCTAGACGCTGAAATCGCAATGTCCACAACTTATTAAAAGAATGATTACGCTGAGTGTAGGTATTCCACTTCAGCAGCAGGCGGACCATCAAACTGAACTAGCCAACTTGCTTACTCCATTCCTTGAACCTAAAATGGAAGAATATAACCTTGAAGTAAAACAGGATGATGAAAATAAGCAACCTCCCTCTTCCGAACTTCACTTGGAGGATTCTACACATAAGGAGTCAACTATAAATGACAACTCTACAACCATATACTTGCCAGAACGCACAGTTGTGCCTCAAATGAAAGATGTAATGTTGAAGTTGCATTCTGCAAAACACGCAGAAGCTATTAAAGCATTACTGGGACGACAGTGGGATCCATTTGCACCAGTCCTCCTTCATCGTCTAAAGAAACTGGCATCCAACCCAGTATTTCTTATGATTGTCCCATGTGCGATTTTTCCAAGACTTTCGCTTAACCGACGACTAAGGCAATACCATGACATGTTTCGCAGAGTCGGAAAGGTTAGTTGTGTGTTTGTATTTTCACCAAAATAAAAATCAATGTAGTCTGTTCTAAACCTGCAAAATTTTACTTTCTAATAGATTGTTACTGTGTCTTCTCGTAATTCTGAAGCACTAGAATACACATCTGTTTCAAATTACATTGAGAAACTAATGTACTTAGCGAAAGAAAAAATTAAAGAAATCCGTAGTTCATTTTCTGATCGACCTTTATACATTGTCGGCTGGGGATCCGGATCAATCCTAGCAGCAAGGCTGTCAGCTGCAGCAGGACCAGTGGAAGGAATAATTGCGTTAGGATTTCCGCTGCTTAGCTTAAAACCATTACAGGAAGATTTGTTCAAAGCATTTTGCGGCATCAAGCATCCTGTCTTATTTGTAATTGGGGGACTGGCTTCTAATAACAGGTAATGATTAAATGATGTATGAATTGTATGTACATGTATTATGCCGAAACGCATGACCATTTAATCACAATTTTTGGGACAGTCTGACAGATATGGAATTGTTCAGAAAACGACTTGCATGTGAGACTTCATTGGTTGTTGTTGGATCTGGCAATGAAAATCTCTACGTATCACGTGCTCATCGGGAGAAGCTCTTTGTAACTCAATCGTACGTTGATAAAAATGTGATGGACGAAATCGCGTATTTTGTCAATTTACATTCAAAGCACGGCCAAGTGTCTGCAACAATTGCCGCAAATATTTCAATGAAGACGCCATATCCTAAAGCACATAATGATAACACCGGAAAGAAGCAGCCTGTTGCATCACGGGCAAGAAAGCGAACTTCTAGTGTTGCAGGAATCGAGTCCGAAAATTCTTTTGTAGAAGATGCTAACAGCAGCTCGAACATAGACCCTGACAAATTCCTTGGAGGGCAAAACACTCCTCACAAAGGGATATCAATTAAACGTGAAGTTGACTCTAAATCTTTAAATACATATGATTATGATTTCGATGGACCAAAATTCATTCCTTCAAACAAATCTTCAAACAAGAGGAAGGCATACTATAGGCCAGATCCGTCGTCAGTGTCATCGTCCGTCACTTCATCTAATATTATAACTGCGTCGAAACTTGTCCAACAGAGTAAACATCCATTGCAAATTCAAATTAAAATAGTTGGAGTGACAAAATCAAGCATTTATAATAAACTACTTGCCCTCTTTATAGGTCCAAATGCAAAACGGCGCATGTCAAAGCCGTCTGGTCCCAGTCCACGATTACCTTTGTTGGGCCAGCAGCCAAGCCAGCGTGGTAATAGTCAGCAAACAATAGCTGGTGATATTCCTACGGATAACACCACAGGTCTGCTGAAATATTTGGGCGGTACCACAAGTAAATGTAAGTAAGCATATGTGTTAATGTAAAACGACTAGGTCGCTTTGAAACATTAATTTACTGGACATATTTTGGTGTTTACCTTTGACAGGAACCGAGTCTTTCCAGCATCGCTCCACCATTACCGATTGTTTTACGTCAAACAGATGGAGCATATCAGTCTGGTGGAAGTGATTCCAGGTACTTATAATTCATTTGATTTCGAAATCACACCGACAACATGGTTTAAATTTGACAGCGTAATACATGTTTTCAAATCCAAATTTTAGCAGTGTAATTGGAACATATAACAGCGGTGATACTATTACAACAGTCTCTACAAAACCTAGTAAAAAGAGAACGATATCAAAATCGAAAGCAGCTCGGGTTTCTAAAGGTTCCTCAACTGAATCCCCTTCATTAGCATTGACCTCCGCTATTACTGATGTTTCAACGCCAAACAATAGCAGTTCGAGTTCTACTCCAGCATCATCATTGGATATGCATAAATACGTATTGCAACACCAACAGATGATAAAGCAATTGGAGCAGCATCGTCAAGACAGACCCCAAACGTCTCAACTTTATAAGCTATTGTCACCATCTGACTCAACCAATTCTTCGTCCTTGTCGTTGTCTAACAGTGGTGGGGGTGGTGTCTCGCAGAGTTCGGAAGTAGTAAAATTGAAACTTGTCGGCACTCCACCAGTTGCATCCGAATTAATGATGGACACACGAGCAACCACACTTATATCGAAACAAAACCTTGTATCAAATATGTCGCTACCCATGATCAGACTTTCTAAACCCGATGATTCCTCTCAAAAATCTCTATTTGTTAGTGGACCTTCGCCAGGCCCATTAATTACGAACCTGCCTGCAGATGCAAAAGAAAGGTATTTTGTAAGAACTACGGATAAGGGTTTGGTTACACTAAATGCAACTGATGTAAAATGTTTAATCGAAGGAGGGCGCGCAATACAAGTTGTTTCGAACATGCCAAGCACCTCAGCGCAGAGTTCAGTAAATATTTTGGTTAAAAAACAAGATGCAACCGAATTGGAAACTGTTACTCCTGTTGGTAATAGTGTGCCACAAGCCACATTAGTTGTTGAAGAAGCATTACCCAACCAAACTACTACACAACCTTCAGTTATTACCACGCCGGAATCCGCTACTTCAACTGATAATGTTAGCCTAAACGCAAACCTGTCCCATTCTTTACCATCAGAATCAAATTCGTTCAAACCTACAGAGGAAAATAGACAGTTGCAGAAGATCGATCCACCCCTAGAACGTAATGCAGACCATTCTGAACTAAAAGCAAATAAAGAGTCAGAAGACGACGATAAGCATGTAGATCCTATAGTTGATACTTGTAAAGAAATGGAAAGCCATCCTGTGCATACAGTAAGCGGAAATGAACATGACCATGTAACAAATGAGACCTCGGAACCAAATGCTGCAAGTACTGACCCGATCTCCGAAAACTCTGCCCAAGATTCTCCTGAAGAACCCACCTCAAAGGGAACCGTAGCTACAGAACCTACTATTACAGAACCAATAGAGGACGACGAAGAAATGAGTGGGCTGATGATAAGTAGTACTTTCAGTGTATGTCCAGTCTCCGGTGAAAGAGTTTTACCTGAAACCCCTGACGAGACATCTGCAGGATCTGATTCTACAAAATCAACGTCTGATACAAACGAGAACTCTAAAAAACCATTACGACGAAGTGCACGTTTGAAATCTGGGCTTTGAATCATTTCAGTGTAGTGAAGGCAAAACTTTCTTGACATCCTTTTTTAGGCTAAAACTATATGTATATTATGTAGTATCTAGTTATTCTGTGTGCTTTATATAGTGTGTATGTATACCTACGTTAATGCTTTTTTCTTTACTGCTGTTTATAAGTACATAGAATGTTTAGAGTAGTATGTAGGTGTCATGAATAGGTGGTTGATTTTAGAAGTATAAATGATCTGTAGCTAAGTCAGTGTATTGTGTGAAGTTGTGTTATGTTTAGCCAAACAAAATAATGAATAAACCAATTCATGGTTTAGTTTAGTATAAAAAGACTTTATTTAAATGACTAATAATGAATTCAAAATGTATTCATTAAGCAGGGAATTCCGTGGCTGTGGCATATGTATTATTATTTTTAAGTTTTACTCAGGGCTACGTAATATACTTTGAAATTCTGGATTATATTCATGCACGCAGGTATGCAGGGGTTACATGAACTCATTCCACTTCTTTTCGCAAAAGTGCAAGCACGTAGAATCTCCCTGACTGATACTGATACACGTAGCTACGTGTAATGTACATCATCATTAGGTAAAGCACGACATTCCAATTTCAAACAAACTCGTAAAGCTCTTCATCTCCTCGTGCCACAATAACTTTTCCATAGTCATCATTATTAGTTATCATAATAATGGAAGGGAAAATTGCGCGAGGGTGGGTGGTAGGTGGTAGGCGCCTTGTGTGGATGCCTGATGATGATGATAAATCCATCTTTGCTTTATACAAAGTAAATGGATTTTTACGCTGCTTAGCTTCCACAATTCCACATGAGTTTTTTATGGTCTCGATAGTCGTCGAATTTGATAATATTTCATTATGTTTTGTGATAGCTTTCCCTTTTCACATGCTGATGGGGTATTAAGCTATCACAAGGATTTGGATCAACCGTCAACCCACCAACGATTATATTAACGGAAGCGAGACAGAATTATGCGTTGCGGAATTATACATTCACAGCGTACGTACGAGTTCTACCCGAGCTCACGATATGTCATACAAAATGCACTACAAAATATAAGCATAAGCATATAAACTTAGGCAAAACTTGTAGCAAAAAATTTTTGAGTGGGAGAGCAACAAAACGAAGATGAAATTCATTTACAGTTTCCTACGTCGCATCGCAAAAGTGAGCAACCCTAACCGTTCCTATATATCCAACCCAACCCGTCATACTTTCACATCTCGCTCCGTGCGTCCGTTCTATCATCCTACCGTCACTCCCTATTAAAGGCACAGTCTGAGTCTGAGTACTATAAAAGCGGTGGAAGCCACATTCACAACTTCAGTTGGTCTGAATGAACGAGTCCTCCAAGTCAATTTTATTCTTGTACCTAAAAAAACTACCAAAAACAATTGAATTTTATCATATCTTATTTCTATATTTATACATTTCCATTCCACTTCAGGAAGCTCAACTTTCACCATTCCACCTTTGCCCCGTGCATAGACGGCGACAAAAACTGGTTTCAAGTCTATCGTAATTTTTTCCCAAGAATACGATCATAATCTTAATTTTATACTTTTGATATAAAAGTATTATGTAACATTTTAATTATTTGGAACAAATAAATATGTTTGCATTTTTAGTCAGCAAGATACCTGGAAATCCAGAACTATCCTCTAATATCCACAGGAGTTATTCTGCCACACACTAAAAAACCAATTTCCTCCTAGCTGGAGAAAGCAAATCCTGTGCTAGCTGAATTATACATGTGTCCTAGCAAGCCTTCCCCGCACCCGTAATAAAACTTGACACTTCAATAAAAATTCGTGCACTTTGTTGGTAAATCAGAGAAATAGCGCACCCAGTTCAACCCTCTCGCCTGCATAAAACCAGTCAAGTACTTCCTTCCTACTTGAAAGCATCTCCTACATTTTTTCTCACTCCATTTTCACATCTGAAGCCCACTAACCATTTGGGACTTTTGTGACATCCCTCGGATTTTATCGTCCGCACATATTTGTAAGTGAACCACAATAAATCTTTTCACTAATATGTCAGTAGTATTGCAATACAAAATTGTGTTTCCGTATTTACGTATCGTTGCTTTCCTACAACTGCTTTATGGATTCAAACGCGGTATGCATCCTTATTGTTGCTTTTGGCGTCTCGTTTAGTGAGTTGTGTGCCTTTTTATGTACATTTGCTACAAATGCATCTAACAGAACAATTTGAAATCAATGACATACTTCCATGTTACACTCTCCATTAGGAAGTGAAAGTCGTTTTTCGGCGAAACTCTAAAAACCCCATTATCATCAAAACTACATCCGGTAATTCCCCGTAGTTTTTTCTCCTTGTTTGCTTTTCTTCTCGTAGATCATTTGATAACAAACTGTCCACACGAGAGATGAGACAACGAGGGGGATAAATAAGGGAAAGTACACCTACGTAAATAAATAGCAGGGGAAAATGTAAGACAACGCTTTGGGAGCTCAAGTTTACTCTTTAGTCAAACCAAAACCATTATTTTTGCTGTTTGCCTTCTAGCTAATTCTATACATATCTTCCTGTATACCTTTCTTACCTTAGAGACATTTGATAGCAGCCCCACAACTTACTTACACGCATAAAACAAGTTGGGAACGCCTCAGGTAAAAGATAAGTCAGGGAAGGGAACCCCTCCAGAGAATCTTTGTAAGTAGCGGTTGTAAAAAGTGAGTTGAGTAGGTGTGACATTGAAGGAGTCCTTCTAACTGTATAACGGTTTCCCATGGGTAGTTGCAGGAATTGTTAAGTGAGAAGGAAAAAATTTGCCCCATACATTATACTGGAATAGCATTGTTAGCGTTTAAGGCGTATATGTACACGGACGGAGTGAGTGTGCAGATTGTAAGTGCAGAATTTGAATTTATTCCGAAAAAAAATCTTACCTTGAAGGGAACACGGCTAGATTTGAGAATACAATATGTAATTCAGCGTGATAAGTCCATTTTAGTTTGGTCGACAAGATACAAGCCGCCATTCCCGTTGGACGAAAATACACCTCTTCAAAACCAAAAGCGGCTTAGCATAACGAGAGTATACATACGACAGCGAGAATTTAGCATCTGAAATCCAGTGTTACTCACAGAATAATACTTTCTTCCCGTTTCATCGAATATTTAAATGAGACCAGGCTGCAGAATTTGTCGCAGTAGTTGTCGAGATCAGACACAGAGTCGACTTAATACACATCTCATAATGTACAAAGGAAGATCGCCATCAGTTTAATACTTTGGTTTGGTACTCTGCTGTTAGGTGAATTTAGGCAGTTTTGAGAACTTCATCCAAATCTGATTTCACTTCAAGAGGCAATAATAAGACATCTTGAAGCTGTTTACGCTTGTAGTAAAAGTACTTGTGGGTATACTTTCAAATTGGATCTTTGCGGATTTACCCATTTTTAGAAAGAAATACTTGTGAATACAAACAAGCACATTATTTGTAAATTGTTGATGTAAGCAGCTTCTATTGTCATATTTTTTGTCATTTCTTCTGAGCTGTACTTTTATTTGTGTCATTTTCGAGACTTTCACTTACTCGAGGAAAGTTAAACTTTGATTAGAATGACATGTCTCCTATTTTATTTCTCTAATGAGTATTTTGTCCAGCAGATAATACCAACCCGCACTAAATAGACTCAGATAGGAATGGCGAGAACAACAGTGAGGATTCAACATCCCTACTCCTCAGGAGCAGATACGCTGACCAGAATTACAGTGATGGGGATAACCGTTCTTCTACTTTGGGGCGAAGTGAGCCGTGTTGAAGGTAAGACTGAAAGTAAATAGGGGGTTCGATTTTGCAACTTTAGATGCTTGCACACTTAAACTTGCTTGATTTGATTCTTGTTAGACGTAAGCTCTATCTATCTATAGATTCCATTCCATAATATTTTATCCGATTTCATACGCATTCAACAAGTTTGACAACTTGTAAAAGATCAACAGAAACGCATACTTGTCGCTTATTTGGTGGCGATTGTTTCATTTGCATCAAAAGTTTAAGTTCCTAATCTCATCACTGACCATTTGCAATAAGGTGCAGTGCACTACTTCATTCACGCTTGGCACCCTAACCTATTTTGACTATAGTATACAGAGTTTGTTTGCTTGCATGTTGATTCCATGCACATGTTATGTTGGTAGCTCTTTCGTGGACCATTAAAAGTGAAAAGTTGTAGTGGCTTAATAATTATGGGGCATTAAGGGCACGACGGAGTTGGGAAATTGTAGAAGATGCTGAACTGGGGTTGAGGTGATGCGGAAAGTGTGGGCTTTCTCGTTTACTTGCTCTACAGGTTCCACTTTCGACAAACCAACACTACTGATAGTAATAATAATGACATGATTATAAGGGAAATGGTATATTATACCGACAAGGGCTTTAAAGAAGTTTAATCAATATATTATATAGTACGCAATACGTAATAACACCTAATATATTTGAGGTGAGCACATGAATACCTTTTAACATGCCGTGTCATAGGGGAAAGTGAACCTGTCATGAATTTATGCTCAATTATTTTGTGAGGAGAAAATGAAATGTGGCGTGCATTCAATATCATGCAAATTATTTAATACGCCTGTAGTAATATTTTCGAATTGGGATTTTTGCACATTCTTTGAAGATTGGCAGTAGTGTTCCATAGCTGTGATATAAAAAACAACAGGGATGATAGGGAACCAAAGTCTTGTCCAGTAATTGCGTGCGACATACCACCCACATCCACTCTCCACTCTGCGTTTTATTATGCATATTATAATGTTGTGCTCGTAACCCTACTGTGCTGAAAAACTGTGCTGGAAAGGTTGATTCCTTTTGCCAGGGCTTGCTTTGCGTTTTCTAAACATACGCCTTATTCAATTCAAAGCCCTTATGGAATTCTCGGGTTTATGGGCTGACATGGACTGGATATGAGCTTTTGTGTTTTACAATTCAAACCCGAATTTGTAGCTCTCCTGCGGTATAGAAGAATGGAACATTGTGAATGAAGAATGACAGCACGGTGGTTAATTGATTTAGGCCTGCTTACTGACATTTGACATTAATTTTTCCTGGTAGTTTACATCACAAACCGATGCAAAAACAGCCCCCAACCCAATATGTCTCCTCAATAACATCGCGTCGTTCGTTGTACTCTACGTGTGTTTAATGCTGTCATGAGTAATCGACGTAGACATGTAAAGTACACGCTGTGTTATTCAACAACTTCGTATCTATACAAAATGTATTCACCACGTTTAAGCAGTCAGTCATATTGCATTTTTCTAAAATCCCCTTTTTAAGGATCTACAATAGGGCATGACACAGTAAGCGTAGGTGGTGGCTATGGCAGATTCAATTGCTTCAAGTTTAACCTATAAAGTAAGTGTTCTATCCGTAATTATTGGCATTGGCACCGTCCTTTAGTTGATAACTATTGAAAGTATCATTCTTCAACATTTAGTTACCATTTACCTACCCCTACCCATATTTTCCAGTTAGGTTGGATGGAGCATTCGTTAATAGTTTAAATTCCTGTTTTCGATTGTCAAGTAATTTATAAACATTTGTATACGCGGGGGCTGGTGCATAAAATTGTGCAAACAAAAGATCGATGAAGAATCGTGGTTTTTATCCAAGGTATACATATATTTTCATACTTTCTAATGTTCATAATGAATTCAGCATCCAACAATTCAACCCACGGGTTTCATACATAGATCATTCGTTATATGAGCAAATAAAATTTGCTTTGCATAGAAATAAAAACTCAACACATCATGTCGACGAACTTGGGGGAATTTCATGATGAATCTATTCGACAACGTCTAACATAGATATTTGCATATAAAAGTCTTATTTTTATTTTTACACAAGAATTCCTGAGGATTCGTTCTATACACGTCAACGACAAATATTGGCATTAAATCTAAAAAAGTATGTCTATGTATGTGCACACTGAGTGCACACAATACCATAATACCATACGTCATGTAAAGCTTGTCCACGCGATTGTAAATACATAATTTGCCAAGTTGGTTCGGGACAGCAGATGTAAAACTATTGTATGCGTATTTCGCATGGAAAATCATCCGAAAAGAAATGAAATGCCCTGACAGTTTCAGGCAAATTAGCCTATTTCTCAAATAGGAATCGTAGTTTTCCTTAAATAAACCAGCATGAAACGTTCCATGCGTTGGTAAATTGGATAACGTATCCTAGTTTTAGTTTTCTTTCATAGTCCTGAAAAGTCCTTAGTCCTTAGAATATGCAATGATTTTTTCATTTCAGATTTATATGGTACATTCGGAACTTAGTAAGTAGAGTTGTCAATAATAAAATATAGCGAGAATATACCACAAAAAACCACAAGATTCGAATTTATGTCGAGTTTCATGTTTTGATATACCTACCTATATACTTTGACAGACTACGATATCAACGGTAGTAATATAACGGAAAATATAGATACATGAAGACTACTCCCACTCCCGATTTTGGCAAGGGTCCTCTTCCTCTGAATCTACCCTCTGTTAGCATTAATGACGTCATTATGTTACCCCTTTCTCCGTCTCAAATTCCAAATAACTGGGTTCTTGGGAGCGACTCAGGAGTCGACAAAAACAAAACTAAACAGAGGCGTCCCCCCACTAGAGCTGTCCTTTTAGTTGAAGGAGCAATTGAGATAAGAAGGCTGCATCCTGCATAACAATTGTAGATTATCAGCTACCACACCACACACGTTTAACAGTGTATCAGGAAACATGGGATTTTCCTGTTTTCAAAGCATATGTACTTCAAACTGGTAAACAATAAACCTACACTTTCTGTCGTACACTAATATATTATGGTCATGGTCTTAATAGATACTTAATTAGCAGATAAATACTACATACTACATATGTAGCCTCTCCGAAAATCAGATATGATATTAATTTTTTTGTGAAATCCGCATGAAAACATACATAAGGATACACGGATAAATAGGAACAAATCATTGAGATGGCACTACGAATATCTCACTCGATCCCCAATAATTGGCCATTTTCACTTTCCCGTAGACTGTACTGCATGCAAGTACGTATGACTCTAGTGCTCAATCGAATTATGCTATTTGCTTGTAGTGACATCTGGTTTTTGAGTTTCAACGGCGTGGTATTTGGGTAAGGTTAGTTAGTATTCGAACTCATGTTACTTGTGAATGTTTTGAAACTTTAAAAGTGAGGTTGTGCATGAATTTCGATGTGGGCGGTCTAAATAAATAGAATCGCTCTACTTTTTCTTTTTCTCTATCAATTTCACAAAATTGCTGTTCCTGTCGACGTTTCACATCTCACAAATATACATATCGCTGACTATAGAAGTACAAACTATACTTTGGTTGCCAATAATGTAAGGGTTATATGAATCACAAAATAACATCCAAAAAGTATGTAAGTAAGAAGTAATGTGTGCCGCAATGGCTTCATATGTTCATTGCTTCAACCCACTCGTTGAGAATAGAAAGAACCACTCACTCCAAAGACTGACATGTCACAATGCTCAGGAAGCATTGTTACTGGCTATTTAACGCTCATCAAAGGAAAGGAAGAGTACGTGCTACGTATCAATCCTTGTATAAAAAATGTTGCAACTTCTTCTCTAACGATAAGTGCCAACATGTCCAAGTCATACATTTTAACGGCAACAGTTTGCTCCTACCTTTTCACTAGAATGAAAGTTGGCATTCATGAGAGGTTTTGCTCTATCATCATCATCACTAATCATTATAACGTGAGTGAGACTCGCAGTGAAGCTTTTAATACTCATTACTTCCAAGTTTTTAATTCATAGTCACAGTCTATTCCCCCATTATCCATCATCCCGTCCTTTTTCTTTGTTTATTTCCAACTGTGCGAAATATTTCCTCATAGGAATAAAAAATAATGAAAAACTACAATAAACTGCTACTATGTATTTCTTATCTTAGGAATATATAGGAGTAATAGGAGCGAGAGTCGAGAGTGTAAAACAAATGCGCTTGTTATGTGTAACATCCCATGCCTCCAGCTGGTAAATATATGACTTCCGAAATCATTTAAGTCATGGCGTCTCATTTGCATTCAACTCTTCCGCTTGTTGTAAGCCTAAAGTTTACTTCCTTATAACACCAACGTTCGTGTGTAGGTGTTAGCTGTATCATATCATATCTAAATCCTAGAATCTGAATTCGGCTTTCATCGTGTATTTTTTTATTGCACGATTCATATATTATTTCATTTCATGATTTGTACTTGCATATTTTTTGGAATGAAACGTGACGTCATGCAGGTATTGCAGGGAGCGCATGTTGAAAACCGTTGGAAGCTGGAATCTGGAAAAGTAAAAAATGACTCATTTGGGGTTACTTGATACGGTTTATTACTTTCCCTGTTATAACCAACGTGTATAAAGAACCTATTTTGTATGTAGCCTGGTACGGTATATCTAATAGTAAGTGGTAGTCTATGAATGTACCATCCTTGGTTATATAACTACTAACTATCTGATAACTAATGGGTGGTGATCGTGATCAGTAATCACGTAAAACATTATAAGCGTGTTGTTGAAAATATAATCGTTTAGGGCAAGATTCTCGAGAATTCTCAAGTTTCAAGGAGCGCATGTTGAAAACCGTTGGAAGCTGGAATCTGGAAAAGTAAAAAATGACTCATTTGGGGTTACTTGATACGGTTTATTACTTTCCCTGTTATAACTACTAACTATCTGATAACTAATGGGTGGTGATCGTGATCAGTAATCACGTAAAACATTATAAGCGTGTTGTTGAAAATATAACCGTTTAGGGCAAGATTCTCGAGAATTCTCAAGTTTCATAATTAAACCACCTACTTACAGCCGTCAGTACTTATAAGTAGACCTTTGGGACCGTATGTGCATATTCTTGGGTTTGCGTTATTGATGACGCTAAGAACTGTTATTTCTTTTATCGCTGTGCTCAACTTTGTGATATGATGCCACAATCAAATGTTTACGAGAAAAACAAAAAGAAGCTACTTAAAAGGTCTAAATTCGGAGCATCGTCGTATCCCTTGGAAGAGGAAGTTGTGTAAAGGAAATAATCATTAAATACAAAACTGCCACTCCCCTCAAAGTTTTCATGCATAACAAAAGTTGCAAATGTTGAGCACGACGGGTCATATCTTACAGTCAGTTTATTATTACAACGTACTATTTTCTTCTAGTTTTCTTGTGCATTGTGGAAGCATCAAAAGGTAGCGCTCCGCGAGCACACATGAATTGTGAAAACCTCTTAATCCCATCACACTTCTAGCACTTTCCATTTCCCGTATTATATTGTGGCACTAACAACATTAGGTATCATAACACCATCAAAAAACTGCTCTGCTTCCCACTTGAGTGCGGATGAATCCTAGATTTGTTTGGGTGAAATGAGAGGTGTGATTTTCCTCGCCACTTTCCTCCCACAAACAAGGGAGATGTTACGCACGGCGAGCATGTACTTGTGGAATATACGAGAAATGATGGCACTTACATACACTGCATTAATAGCACTTGTAGTTTCATAAACTTCATAATCTCTGTTATATTATGGAGGACATTTACTCATTTTTGCTTCTTCACGTGCATGCATGTCGACGACATTTACCCGAGGCCAAATGCTTAAAGAGTGGATGTTGGGGTTATTGTAATGGAAGTTGGCTAAAGTAGATTTACGTAGGGTATAAGCTGTAAAATTCCTTCCTACGGTGCAAACGTCAGAGATGAATGCGCTTTTTTACGGAAGCACGTAATAGATACCCTTCCACTTTTAGTTTTTACTTAGTAGAAATGATGAAAATGTAATAGAGCGTAGTAAACCGTGGAAAGCATTTCCCAGGATGGTGTTGTTTTGTCTGGCGAGTGACTCATAAATAATACTCATTCGTTAATTCCTTTTATCGCTTTGCTTTTTTATTACAACCGCCAACGTCATCAAAAAGTGTATGCTTTCTACACGTAAGGTGAGAGAAATTGTAGAACCTATTATGCACAGGTGATCGAAGCAAAAAGACGGAATCATGAAAAGAGTTGATATTTATTACGCATGATTGTTTAATTTTAGCTGGATAGTTAGTATAATAATACTAACTGATAATGCTAGTGGTTTTCTGATGTATTTTACGTACTATTGTTTTATTGGCTATAAAGCCTGTACGAGTCGATTCCAATACGGATGCATGCGAATGCCCCAGCATGCAGCGTATTACCCAGTAACTGGAAACGTTCGTGGTGCTTGTGCGTGCAAAATGTTCACCTCGAATTCAGACAACGGATAGGGGAATTCATTATCGACCATCAGTTGATTGTTCTTAAAGGAATATTTACCGCAAAGCTGTTTGAAATGCATCACTACCGTATACATGAGTCATGAATCACAATTAATAGTATAATAATACTAACTGATAATGCTAGTGGTTTTCTGATGTATTTTACGTACTATTGTTTTATTGGCTATAAAGCCTATACGAGTCGATTCCAATACGGATGCATGCGAATGCCCCAGCACGCAGCGTATTACCCAGTAACTGGAAACGTTCGTGGTGCTTGTGTGTGCAAAATGTTCACTTCGAATTCAGACAACGGATAGGTGAATTCATTATCGACCATCAGTTGATTGTTCTTAAAGGAATATTTACCGCAAAGCTGTTTGAAATGCATCACTACCGTATACATGAGTCATGAATCACAATTATTACTAATTTTGATAATTGGACTTTGAACAGGAGGATGTAGTCGCTTTGGACATTCCTGCTTTGGAGCTCATGGAAAGCGAGCTGACATTCCTGCTGGATTCAATCCCAATGTAGATCCAGTGTTGATGTTTGCCACAGTTGGAAACAACCAGATAGCTTCAGGAGCTGGAGCCCCTGGTGAAACGGTCCCTGACGGTTATCATGTCCCTAATTTGTTCCCCATGAGCACAAACACTAACAATCGTATGTCACCCTTACCTATTAGAATGGGTAAGTCCTTGATTCCAACTTTTGAACCTCTTCTGTGAAAGTTATAAGAATGAATCTTAAAATTCTAATTTTTGTATTGTACGGCTTATATAGATTTTATCGGCGCACCGAGAAGACTCCAGACAAGCACCTAGCCCAACTGCAGATGATATGCCCACAGTTTATAGGAGAAAGTGAAATCGCCGGCTGTTTGATTATCGATGAGAAATGTTCGTTTTTATTTAATGTTGTCCGCAACATGCGGTCTGTTATCCTTTTAAAGAGAGTATTTCCACGATAATTTAAACATTTCAAAGATACAAAGATAAATTCAAGTTTGCATACGCGAGGAATTGATCAATTAATAAGCGTTTAGTTTAAACTTTTAGGTAATAAACCTTTTCGGCGTTTTGATTTTGATGGAAACTTTCAACTTATAGATAAAATAATGTTCAATTAAGAATAAACGGTGACAAACAAAAATTTGCACTATATAGTCCCTCCGAAATTTTCAATCATTCTTAAATCCAAATTTGGCATGCAGCCATTTCACTAAATATGTACATATATTTCACCTTAAAGTGAAAGTAGATAATACTAAAAAAATTCTACTGGCACACCGATTACAATTAAATACACTGTCAACGTTAATTGTTGGCTTTTTGAAGATTATTTCCATTAACGGAGGTAAAACGTAAACGGCAGTACAATACGTTTGAATAGAGAGCTAAAAATTTATTCGTTAAGGAAAGCTCAAAATCTATAGACCTCAAGCTTGGTTTGAAGAGTGTATTCACATAAATTGAAGTTTTCCTTTTCCCAACTGCGAATACATATTAACTAATTTAAGTTTATTACGAATATCTGGACATGATTAAATCCAAACCAAATAAACTGATACTAGCTTAAGTGATCATGATGGGATGAATCCTAGAATCTGTAACAACGGTATATTTATGACATTTGAATTTTACTTTTTCATTGGAGCATTTTAAAAGCACATGCTGAAGCTTACACTTAACTTACCCTTAAAATTAGGTCACATTCAATGAATCGCTGGTTAGACTTTTTTAGTAATCACAAGGTAGCATGAAAGAGCCGCTAGTACCATATGGATAACTGACACTGAGAGACCTACTATACCTAAAATGGCAAGTAGTGTATTCAAATCTTTCATTGCTGGTTCCAGACAGCCCTGTAACGAGGCCAAGCACCACGATAAAATGAATGCTATATTTTAAAATTAACCACAGAATATTTATAAATTATACTTGCGTCCATTTGATTTCGTCTTACTTGGGCATAAATAAGTTCATCTGCATTATCATCGTGTGGTAATATGTTAAGGCCGCAATAATCATCATCAATCCTGGAAGGCCGACAGCACGTTTGTGGAACTCTTAAACTGGTCCTTCCAAATTGCACGTCTTGCCAGTCTTTGTAACTTGTAACTCCGCAACACTTATACTGTAGTAGAGTCACGTTCAAGAAGAACACAATTTAAAATCTTCCTAACGTAAATCATATATAGCTTTATGTTATGTGCAACAACGTTATAGAATACTAGTAATGTCACCTTTTTATGTAGATTATCCCACTTGGTAGCATTTTTGGTGTTTACAACGTAGTAATCCATCAATACTTTAAGTTGTTGTCCAGTAAAGCTATTGCTACTTGACCTACTTCCGGCATCGACGGACATGATTAAGCAAATCAGCGAGGAGATTGATAGCAATATGCAGTACTGCAAACCAAATACAGTGCAATACTATACTAATTAAGTGTGGTTTTAAATATATCTTTGTGATCCCATTTATATAATATTATTATGCTTTGGGGATTTAAGTAAGAATCAACGATTAACATTAATTTTTACCACTATCCATAATGAGGGTTTGTCTGGAAGTCTTTGTGCCAGAAATCCTATCACAACGGTGCACACGAGAAAGGCTCCAGCTATGTAAAAGACGGTGACAATTGTTGGGGTCACGCGTAATTCGAAATCGCCAACAGTGTTTTTTTCCACTTGTCCAGTGATGAAAGCAAGCAAGATCAGGATTAATGCCGTGATCTTGTGTTCAAGTTCCAGTTCCAATTAAAAAAATAATAAGGGCAAATGCACATTGAGAACATGTTTATTAGCAGCAACTAATTTGACATGGGTTAAACTGAGCTGAACTCACCAATCCAAAAACGTGAACTATATAAAAGAACAAAGTCGACTTGTTTATTTTCAATTTGAATTGGGGAATCATTATGTGTATTGTTAAATCAATCAGGTTCCAAAGTGATTGTTTAATAGGTGCAGGCAGACCATATATTACAGTTTGTTTTAACGTCTACGGATTAATTGCATTTCAGAACAAGACTGCCTTTTAGGTTTTACACAAATAGCTCTCCATCTTCATCACGTCGATCCCGATCGTGGGCCAAGCAAGAATTAATTATTTTCATGATTAGTGAGAGAAAATGCACAAGTCTAGTCTAACATGATGGCTATAGTTACACATGGTGAGTTAACTTGTACGCGTATCTTAACCGTTGTATCTAGACTAACTTAACTTCCCATACACTGACACACTCCCTTTACTATATTCTTCACCTGTGCCTGCGTATACGCTGTTTTCGTACCAGGAAATCATGTTCATTGGTGCGTAGTTAGGTACTAGTTTTTTCAATTATTATTATTTCCTCGTAATGAATTTGACAAATGGCTGTTATATTATTTTTGTGAATGCATGAAGTAGATGATTAATGAGTTTAATAGTACATTTACTACTTGCGCCCAGCTAAAGCCAAACTGACATCCTATATTTACAAAATATTACATTTTTGTCATCTACATATATTAATGAAGTTATCTATAGCACTTTACACGCTAAGCAAAAAATCTAAAATGCTTGATAATTTGAATTTATTTAAAATGTACCACATTTATTCCACTACATATACATTATATTCCATTTAAACGGGTTTACAATTTTAGCAGCTAGTTTATCCTAAAGAAATAGCCATTTATAATAGCCTATAAAAGAATTAGAGTTGAATCGATTTAGATTTGTATCCATATAATAATTTCATTTCATTTTATTTTATTTTATTTATTTATTTTGCCTTCTTTATACTTTACGTGTTCGGTATGTAATACTATTGTAAAATACTACTCCCAATAATGATATTCGCAATCTTAGTTTTATATATATTCTGAGTGTACCTTTATTATTTCCCCCTTTTGTAACTTCAGCTTCATATTTATTACGAACAAAACCCATAGCCGGAACAAACAGAAGAGAGCATTAACCCAACTGATAGTAGAAATCCTTTGATTCAGGGGATATGGTATCAATCGGTCGATAATACTGTCTTATTGGACGATTATCAGGGATATTGTTAGCTTTCCGTTTCCTTACTGACTTCCGCTCCTCTGCAAGGTTAAACGTTGAGTATCTATCACACACAACCACAACCAGATTTACAACGAGGAGACATTTCATAATGGTAGACAATAAATGACAGACGTGCGACGAATATTACTCTGAATTACCTTTCGTTCCCGTAATCATCGGATGATAGTTTTGGAGAAAGTACAACCTTCCTATCCCGAAAAAATGTAGCAATTGACCCAGGAGAGTCTTCGGAATCCAATCCATTTGCAGGGGTCTCTAACGGCTCTTCTGTGCCACCAATAGTTGCACTACCTTGAACTGCGTTTGTCCGTTTCAAAGCTATTATTGAATCAATATTTGAATTAAATCCGGTTTCCATTAAAATGTATTACACGATAATGAATACCATATATCACAGATCGTAAGGATAAGCATATAGGAAGAATTCTGTAGAATTCTGTGATTCAAGAAGTCTGTGAATCATGCAAGAATTTAAAAAGGTTCCCAGTTATTTTTGAGCGAATGAATTTTAGCAGTTGATACAGGTTCTCCGGTTATTTTAATGCTTTCTACTGTCACAGAATTTTGATTTATCTTTATATTTGGACTTTTGAGCCATTTGGAATCCTAAATAAAATAAAGCTAATAGCAATAATAATTAATGCGTATACCTGACGAATAAGCCTGTAGTGGGGAAATCGGAAGAATGTAATCGGATGATGTGGTAAATCCCATTACAGCTGAATCAGGAATAATTAGGGCATCATCGTCTTGAGTATTCCTTTCAGTTTCAGATCCACGATTGTATATCTCTTTTTCATTCTGATGCTGGTTGTGAGTTGACCGAGAGGTCAACTGGTGCGTAGGCAAGACTGGGTGTCTCTTCAATTGGTGTTGTTGTGTCACAAGAGATGCATGTGGCTTTTCTTTTTCTACCGAATGTAGAAATTGTCTTGTAAAAGCGATTGGAGGTTGTTGTAGATGTTTTGGATGAATTTTCCAAGCCGGGTTCGTAGCTGGAAGAATCCATTGTTGTGGAAATGATGATCTGTCATCTGGTCCACTTAGGTCAGATACAGGAACTGGGCCATTTCTCTTTCCATGACCTGATGCAATGAAATGGTAACATTTGTAAGTTACATATATATTTATATGAACATTTTCGAGAAATACATTTAGTATTCTAGTACCCCATCACAAAACCCTTATATTTTGGCAACTCAGATAGGGTTTAAATAAACAGCATCGTTTGTGACACATTTTTCATTTCATGGCTTTTCATTCATTTCATAATATCTACATTACTGAGCACTGTAGCATTCCCCAGACAGATTGATTACGTTCCCTGCATTTCATATTCCCTCACACAAATGTTATCACTATCATCATATCCCTGACGCGGAAGTTGAATCTGTCTGGATCTGGATGGAATCAGATACGGAAGTCTGGAAATTTTCTCATTTTGCGAAAGCGATTAAAATGTGTGCAATGCTCTTTGGCGTTGATTTGCATGACCATGCACATCTAACCATTAACTCATGCAAAAACAACATTCAATTACTTAATAAAACACATAAAACCTGGCAAAGAAAAGCCATTGCTGACCTACATCTCTGTGAGCGTCTCAACTGTGTCAATGCACAGGTCAGTTAACGCTAGTAATGACTTTCTTTCTTAAAGTTTCTGATGGTTTATTCTTCAATGTACCAGAATCGAAGCAATTAAGAGTGAATACCAAAAAATGTACAGAGAAATTAGGTCAGCAACATACATGATCACTATTATCAACTTATTTGCTGGAAAACGAAAGGGTTAGTTATTCTTACACCGAAAACTCGATCTGCCTGTGCTCAACATGGAGTGCTTTAACGTGTAGCATTTTATATGTACATAATTCGTCCCACGCATGTTGAAATCCAATTATTTAACGTTCTGTGCTCCTAGGATATTACTCATCATGATTACAATCGTTTGCCTACAGTGTCTACTCAAGATTCGAGACCCCGAAACAGTATTGTCTAGGGAGGGATGTGTTCCACCACCAACGCATTGTGCCCGAATTCAAATAATCCATTTTGTGCATTGTGGCTTTGGGATCATTTGGTTTGCAGATTTTTCTCCGTCGACGTTTCTGTATAAACTTTGATTTGTAGAATTTTTCATGTTTTATATTGTTTCAATATTTTTTTTATTAATGTATAAATTGTGGGCGTGGACATTCCTTTTGGATTGTCCCTGTATTTCTTTCCGCATTCTAAATATCATATTTTTTCCCCGATTATAGATTATATGTTACCATTTCCTTTACGTGCTTCAGATATACGAGGAGGGTGCCTAGTTTAATGGCGATCTCCTACAATAAACTAAATGCAGAATAAAAAAGGTTATACACTGACTTGGCATTCCTTTATCTGTGGTAAAAAATACCGGGATTTCCAAGCGCCACTACAGCTCCATCCCTACAAGCCCCATAATATGCTCATGTGAGTTTTACTAAAGAGCTCATCTTTCATGTACTAAAGCCCACGTATCTTGGCGGGGTGACATTTACACTATCAATGTTTTCTTTTCATTTCGGAATGAATCCCTGGAAAATTCGAGGTTGTCGCATGAACCTGGAAATACTACGATGACAGCGGTTCCGTTGTTTAATAAAATCTACACCAACCCGCCTTGAAAGTAAATCCCCGTAAGTCTTATTCCATTTTCAAAAAATTCGGATATTTCCTTAAGCAAAAAATAGAACGATAAAGTCTAGGCACGTAATAAAGGTGACTTGCAGATGAAATGGCATTAGTGAAGAACACGGGCACAGAAGGATCAAGATCCAGATATGTTTACCCGGATGACGATGACGATGCTTCATCACAAGCATTACCCGGAATTAAGGTGTTCTTACTCACACACTCGTCATCTTTGACGAAGTGTATAGATATAAGATTTTTCCTTTCATTTAAGAAACGTCGAAGGGGTCTGCTCATAAATGTGATAAAACTTGTTGCATGTCTCGCTGGCTAGAACTTCACTGGCTCGAGCTCCAAATGCCTCCAAATACGTTTGTGCTTGTATATACGTGAGGATGTAAGTATCGCGTGCATATGAGTGGAAATTACCATTATTGTAGATGTAGAAAAGCTGGTGATAAACGTGCAACCCACATACGTTAAGCTTTACTTGTCTTTCGCTATCCCTAGTACACGTAAAAATGAATTTTCGTGCTTTTATAGTCCACAAAAATATGCTTTCTACTTTACTCCATGTAAATCCTTTTTCTAACGGTCTTTATCCAAGCGGGATGCTACCGTTAATGGGAGAGTTGCTGTTTTACTGCTAGGATTTGAGATTTGATTTTTTTCGAATAGTGTGTGTAGAAAAATCCTTTCGAGACGAGTGTATACATTGCGCATGGAGAAGACTGTCTGCCAGACAAACACAGCCTGTGGGTATTGGAATGAGATATCAAGTGCCCTTCCTAACAACAAACAATTAGTTAGAATGTATGGCGTTAATGCGTAAGCAGATACAAATCATGGGTCTTGGTCTTCTTATTCCAAGACACAGAGATACCAACTTGTATAAACTATATAGTTGAGTCTATATGGAAGGGTACTTACATGTAATATAATATAAGATTAATAATCTACTATTGTTCCGCTAGCGAGCATGGTGAAAGCAAAGTGAAAGAAGTTTCGCAACAGGTTCGCCATTAGCGAGTGTAAATCCTGCTGAGGTTATAGACTCTCCTCCCGAGGCAACCTACTTGGTCTTCTTATTCCAAGACACAGAGATACCAACTTGTATAAACTATATGGTTGAGTCTATGTGGAAGGGTACTTACATGTAATATAATATAAGATTAATAATCTGCTATTGTTCCGCTAGCGAGCATGGTGAAAGCAAAGTGAAAGAAGTTTCGCAACAGGTTCGCCATTAGCGAGTGTAAATCCTGCTGAGGTTATAGACTCTCCTCCCGAGGCAACCTATTTTTCATCTTTTGTAACAAGAGACGGTTAAACCAAATACTAAAGTTTTATGTACTGGTTAGTAGGAGTTTTTTTTGTATTTTAGCAAATCACAATCCTACGCACTTAATATATTTCCATTTGGATATGTTGCTTCCAATTTTGTAGCCGACCCGTTGAATGTAACAATAATTATAATATAAATGAAGCTTTGAAGTTTGTAAATGTGGTCCTAAAATAATTGTTGGATTTATGGAATATCTTCTGGAAACCATTTCATTCAGTGGATCGCTAAACATACAAATGAATTATGCATGAACAAATATGGGATATTACTGTAGGTAGGGCGGTAGGGTTTATTAAATCTACAAGAAACTGATGATTATTATCTGATGATGATAATTTCATTGAAGACGTTCAAGCTTAGGTTCACGCCATCCATCCTTCGATTCGAAGACTGCTGCTGGCGGTTAGGCTGAAGAACACGTATAAATAAATTAGCAAATTTCTTTAATCCCACATTAATTTGGTAGCTTCGTTTCGGATTTCATAGGCTTTATTGACTCGGAGAATATGTATGTAGATTTGCTTTACCACGTATTTGGAAAATTTTGATAAAAGCTTTCTCGTGGAAGTGGAGAAAGGTGAACCTATTAAAACAAACGAGCGTAATGAGGAGAACCAAAACCTAATCGTAAATTCGTTTTATATGACAAGACAAGAAAGAAAGATGATTCGCTTTACTTACTTATTAAAATTATTTTACCCTGGGGGATACTCAGAGCATACATAATAAGCAAATTAAGAGAGAGAGAGATAGGCTACCTGAACTCAAGTATTACGAAGCCTGGTAGGCTACTTTTATTGACGCTGGTGAGTGTTCAGCTTTACTAGTGATATGTGCTAAGTAAAGGGATTGAGTTCATCATAAATGCATTTATATGATTAAGAATTTCATCAGGTGGAAAAAATGTTCATGTTGCAAGTGTTTACTTTCCTAGAAACACCATTTTACTTTCCAATACTTACGTTGTACACATTCATTATAATTGAGAGAAAAGAAGAGCTACGATTCACTAAATTCAGTATCTAATTTCCAAATTATAATAATTGCTAATTATTAAACCTCAAAGTTGGGAAATATCGAAATAAGTATACATGTGGGTGTAAATCAAAGAAATAACTTATACTTATACATCTTATACCTCAATTAAAAAGTGACAAGACGTTTAGTGGCGTGCGCGTGACCGTTTGTTTCTTTCTCGAACCGCAACAAAATCGTAAAAGAAACACCTATATCACAAATGTGTGCCTTGTCCAATCCAATCAAAGTTCATATGACTGGGACTTTAAAATTGTTTCAGAATCCTTGAAAATTGTACCTTGTAATTGAAGTTTTTCATATAAACTTCGCACAAAGGCTACTTGAGATGTAAACGTTTCACGAGAAGCGCTATCAATTGAGCTAATAAAATTATTTGAGTCCATAGATCTTTACTCTAAATGTGTATGCCTATTATCAACGCGTTAAAGAACCATAATTAGTTAAACTACTTGATTTTTTAAATGTAAAAAACTCTATCCGATCTCCAATGGCTCAAACGTCAGTAAGTTGGGATTTACTATGCAATATCGTTGTGGTCTACTCTTACAATTAGACTAGCTTTCACTAAATAAATATTAGGGGTAACCGATAGAGTTAGGTTGATGTAGTCTCGGTCTTGTGTAATAGCAATGAAATGTACTTGTGTATACGACATTCTCGCCAAAATAACTAGTAATATGAAACACATTCGAAGACATATACGAATAATATGTGCTTTCACTTAGCAATTTGGCAAATGATATCCTGCAGCAGTGTGTGAGCATTGTAATTTACCTCAATACCAGCATGTAAGTAAATTCCAAGTGCCTACACTTGCAAAATTATTAAAAGTACTGAACACAATACATGCATTTAAGATTACTGTTTTCATCATTCACTTCTCTTGTAACATGTATCATGTATCATTAGGAGTATGTATGGTGGTGGGTTGAGTAGGCGTTCTACGTCCTACTTTCTTTGCAAGGATATACTCCTCGATTTTTGGGGTTACTTGCCACCCATGTGCCCTTATATTACCAGGAAATTCATATAGAAAGTATAGGCACAGTCCCGTAGCGTTAGATAAAAATCAAACTTTAGATACGAGGAAGAGCCAATACAGATACGACGAAGTTTTTGACTAACAAAAGTTACCATTTGTTGACCCTAGACAAAATTCTCCAATTAAAAATGTATGCAAATTATTCGTTCATGAGGAAATATGTGCATACTATTTTTCAACTACGGAGGTTCGTGACAGTTCTGTAATAATTTTATGATTTCACACTACGCAAACGTCTAATTAAACCCTGGCTGGGGTGACCAATTTCCAATTGTACAAATGTAACCGTCAAAGCAAGAAGGATCGCTTCCTTGCTTCTTCCACGAGGTCAATGAGGTGTAACTTCATATTAGATCCTACTAATGGTACCACTAGTCAAAGTACGTATACGTATTTAATCGACAAGTAAGATTGCAACAAATAAGTTGATAGGACTCTTCAGGTAAAGGTCCGTGTCTTATTTACCTAAGGATTTCTCATGTAATCAAACGAAGCAATCCAAAATGACTATAACTTGCAACATATATGAAAGAGATGCGATTCTGGGTCAGCTTTCTTCACTCCTACCATACCAGCAACAGGCTGTGATACTAACAACAACAACTCAAGTTCCAATAATTGTCCCGCACAATCATGTACGTATGCATCATTAAATACAGGAAAAGCCTAAACTGCAAGGAAAATCTTAAAAACCGAAATTATTTTGGTGCGTTATAACAGGTTTCCAACATTATGTGCTACCTACATGTACCGTGATGTATTCGGTAGTTTCAATAGATTACGATTTAAACAATGACAGTAATTCTTTTACAAATATACTACAGCCTGTCATATTATTTTAATGACTACCATTCAAGTCTTTCCTCGATTAGATAGTAAATACATTTCCATAGGCAAAATACTTATATTTAATAATTTGTGCTTACATATATGTTTAACATAACATAATGATCAAATAAAATCCCACAGGTGTGACACCCAGCAGGTATTGTATTGCCACCCACTTGACAATTTTCTTATAACCATATTATGCATTGAGTGTGTGGGACTGGGACTATGAGTGAAAGTACTTCTGTGCTGGTGTAAAGAGGAAAAGTCCAGAATTATAGATAAGGTCAAGAATAATATTTTTGAGTAACGCCAGCTTTGCGTATTCGAATAAAAGAATAGCCTCGCAAATACGTTGTCCGTTGTAGTGAAATGAGTACACATTATATTTATATGCATATTTACCTTTGACATACTATGCGAAACGTTGAACATGTTAGGGAGAAAAAGACAGCGTGCATTTTTAAGTTTGCTTATAATAGACCTTTGCCATACAATACCAAATAAGAATATATTTAGATTTGCACTACCCCGTGCCCGTGCCACACATTATTCCTATGGGGAGATGTTTTCATTTCGAGTTGTAAGGCAAACGTCGCCACAGGAAGTCCAAGGTATTGGCATTGTATCGCTTGACTAGCTTTTTCTCCGTGATATTTTATGAAAATCGTGCTTCTCTCCGTGTATCTGATTACATCTTCCCATTAGTTTACCTTTTGTGCAAGAAGAAAGTATGAATCAAAGGACCAATACACATAGCTTCATTATTTATTGATATAATACCTTCAAAACATATGAATTATATGTCTTGTTTATTAAAGACACTATAAACGTACTCCCTGTATAATTTTATGACATTTTCTGTCTCTGTGAAAATGTGCCAGTCGAGTCTTCACAAAGCCAGTCTCATCGCTATATCAAAATTACTACCTAACATATTCAAGTTTAGGAGGTGCCTACGTAATTCATTTCTGACGTTGCGACAGTTTGGAGAGAAGTAGAGTAATCAGAACAGATTAAACTAATTTTATGGACGAGTAGTTGATAAGAGAAAGGAAAATCAATGTGTTATGTTTACATGCAATGATGTTGATTTCCAGAGACAAGCAGCCGCTGCTGATATGAGTGAGGATAGAATATTAGCGAATGGTAGGGTACAAATAAATCAGAATGGACGTCTTGTCGGGAAGATGAAAGGAAGGTTTGCAAATATGGTGTGTCGCTTGCTTTGTCTTGTAGCGTTATACTAGACAGTATGTATACGTGCATACTATTTGGAAATAAGCGGAATGTACCTGAGGTTACTCATAGAACATTATTCCATGGTAGGTGGATGTACATACATACATAAATGCAAGAAAGAAATTCAACTTCACCACTGCTAGACCTAATTTGCCTACCAATAGTCTTATAGGATTGTTTATATAATTATAATTATTTTATTAACCTGGCGCTATTTTAGCACCCTAATGTTTGTGGGGGTACAGATTCTACTTAATTTGTGATTAATCGACTACGGTATTACTGAAATACGGAGAGTCGACATTCCAAAGGTTATCAGTAAGATTAGAATACCCGATAGACAATTTAAATGAAATCATAAATTGATGAAAAACTCCAAACCTTTGGTTCCCTCCCAGTTTCTGTTAAGTACAATGCTCAATTTTGCATTATTATTATATTTAAAGTAAGAAGAAGGGAAATTCTCGCAATAGAATCATTCCGCTCGGTTCACGCACGACTAACTAACAATAACGAGTCCATTACCCTTGATATGTTTCCTCCTGTCTTAAAAGTTATAATCCTACATTCATTACATTTATGGTTACGAAAAATTATGTCGAGAAATTGCCAGGTTAATAGGCAAGAGCTGGTTAATAAAAGTTATACAACTGTACAAGCAAAATCTATGAATAAAATCGGTGTTTATTACAGCCAAACTTCCCACAACCTAGCATTACCCTGATAAAAAATACCACTTCCTGAAATTAAAGAATAGATCAATCGATGCTGATATTCTATATGGTAGAATTCAATATACGTACAAGAATAGAAATCACGGAATAAATTTCAAACAAATGGGGAGTAGGTCTCCGTCACGAATTCCCTTGATGAGGATATTATTACATCACACCAAAGCGTACACATTATTTGGTGAGAGCAGACTATTAAAGGTAAACCGTGAGCTCTTGTACTATATGAAAAACAGAAAACAAGCAGCCTAACGTAACAGGTGGACTCCCACACTCAAGTCTGCACAAAATGAAACGTGTAACTTACGCTATACCTTTTACCCCATGGGACTACTACCGAAATTTCAGAGCTTTCTCTTGAAAACGACATGGGGCAACTTAAGGCAGGGCGTTTTTCCTTATTCTTTTACGGCTTACGTACTCTACCAGAATCTGGTAGTAAAGCACACTACATACTTCCCAATACAACTAATGTTTTATTAATCATATGCGAATATAGTGTAATATACGCTTATCATATTATGCAATTGTATGTCTTTCAACTCAGTGTATTTTTCCTTTATCGGTGACAAGCGTCAGATATCTCATCAACCGGTGGTACATCGCTATTAAAATACGTTTCAAATAGGTGAATCAGACTTGACATCTTAACTCACGAAATGAGGCCACTTTCTTTGTTAAAATTATGGACATGTCAAGAACGACAACTGTAAGGAAAAGCGTCTTGAAAGCATAGCCTGAGTGAGACAATATAAATTGCCAAGAAGGATACCGAACCGAGCACAATTTGCTGATAAAAGATTTTATTTTGCGGGGATAGCAGTGGAATGTTGGTCCCATAGAGCGGGACATTGTAAGCCCAACACAATGCAGTCGGAAATGTCACTAATAAACCAAGTTAACGAATATTTGCAAAGAAGTCCCTTTGGTTTGTTTCCATTTCTGTCTCGAATAAGTTCATATCAAAGGGAAAAGTTTCAAGCATACTGATGGATGAAATATCACTAACCGTAATTTGTTTCTCGTTCTGAAAGTTAAGTTTGTGGCACACAAAACAATAACTTTTACACATCGCTGCCGTTGTAAATTTAGCAAGCGTAGACGAGGACGGGAATATTTCCGTTTTTTAAAAACAAGCCAGCGCAAAATGAAAATAGCCTTCTTATTTATTTGAGTTAGTAATCTTTAGTTCGTGTTTTTATATTTTTAATTCGCGTGATTCCACTTTCGGAAGACACAAGGTGTTATTAGTTGTCTCCCACAACTTTTTCTACCACATCGAACGTCATGACTTGACGTTATTACATACGCCCTACAAAGGAATAATAAGAAAAAAAGGTGTCTTACCTCCCCAGCACACATGTCCATATCGCCAACACGCACCTGTGGAATATATGCATTTCTTGTATTAAAATTCTATTCTGCATGTACATACATTCCGATGTATTATATAAAACAAATGATACTGGGATTTTCTTATAATTAATTCTCAACTACAATAAGATTATACTTTATAAGATTATTATACATGTGAATACTAATAATGCTTGAGTTTTATTGGGTAATTTCGATTACTTACTTCTTTTGCATTCTGCCCCGGTAAAAAGGCAAACCAGCCCGATCAGGAAAATGGCAAAGAATCTTACTTTGCAGTCCATTTTTAAATGTACTCGTAATGACATTTTAATCCGATATCTTATAATTTGCACTTACTAAATATATTTAAATTGTTCTGCACAATTGTTCACTCACGTCAGCTCTCAAGTTTTCTATTCAATTTAAAGGGGCTCCTCCGAATCAGTTTTCATCTCACGAAACCGAAAACTCAACATGTGAAACTGACATATTATTTATATTGAAACATTTCCGTACAGTTCAGCCTCAATTCCTACACTAAGCATTTTCCTACTGTTTCCTCCTAATGAAAAATGTTAGTCTGACTGACTACTTTTTTGTTGAGACAGTCGGTTGCAAATTCATGCACGATTTGAAATGTGATACAGCTACCTATTCGTCGTACGATTGTTAAGTCTATACTTTATGAAACCTGAACAGGATCAGTGTACTTGCTCACAAAACCATGTATCAAGTTGAGGGCGCACACACTCATTATTATACCGTACGAGTCTCCTTTCAAAATATTTTGACTTATAAATTGACTTAAATAAATGTACAAGACTTATGACAGGATAAATATTGCTTTTTTGTATTAACTAAAATACGTTTTGTATTAAACCGGAACCATAATGGGATTGCAGGATTCAGCCAAATACATATGGTATGTACCTGAGTTCTTCAGTATTGATAACAGATAGCGGAAATTGTGGTGGAACAGATAATGGAAAGGTAATCGAACCGAATGTATATTATGCACTTTTATCAAACGTTTTCAAGTATAGACTACATGTAACAAAAAGGTTTTCTGCTGAATGCACTGATCTCCGTTTTCGACTGATGCCGTGATGTGATCAGATAATAAAAAGTTTCCCTGCCTCTCTGCAACCAAAATATAGTACTTCCCCTCTTTTCTTTCAACGAGAAGTGGACAACGGTCGAAATGGGATAAAGTATGTAGACAGATTTACCAACTTTCTTGCACTTTAAAAACGATTCCCTCGGTCGGATGTGATGTGAGTGTATGAAACCTAGCTCAGTTCTTGAGTAGCCGAATGTCCGTGTGTGGTGAAAGCACGCAACAAGCAGTAAAAGTGGTCAACGTTAAAAAAGTCAGTTCCGTTTGTGTAGCACTTGAAATTCACTCGGTGAATGAATGGGACCTCAAGCACACCGTGCAATTTAAGCTTTCAGCAACCACACGTGGGCTTGAAACAAACCCTATATTTTATCGTTCGGGAGAATTGAGGCATAATACTCATGCCAAAGCACAATAGGAATATGATAAATACTAGGTTTTTATACATGAAGTATGCAACTTCTCGTTCAAGTACGATGGGAACTGCTTCAGTTCGGTGTATCATTTAATATCACCATTCCTAGCATGTGAGTGTGCATTAAGGCAATACAGAATGGAAAGTGTAACAAGCTCCAGCGGAGAGAACGCTTCCCCCGGGTTTCATCCTTTTTTCCTGCTTTTACCGTGTAGAGACAACAGGGCGAATGGTGGTGGTGGTGGCGGCGATGCAAAGTGTTGCTTTTCTGGGGACACCGAGTATTGTGAATCTCCCTCTTTTGTGTACACAGTAAAAGCCCTGTCCCATCCCCATCTCATGTACATAAGGTTAGCAAACGACAACTTGGAATTACACGTTAGACGCTTATAATCGTTTCCCTGTTTAGTTATGAGGTTTCTATATATAACCTTTTTTGTCTTTTGACAAGCATATAGTTAGCGTTCACCCATAGACCATTCATTATGCACATATACAAGGTTTAGGTAGTTTGAAAAAAAAACGTCTGCAAAAATTGCATGTAATTGTATTATCCATCAAGGAGTTACTAAAGTATGACTATATTGACTTGTTTTCAGTTTCAAGATTTTTTGAATACATCATTTACAATTTGTTTGACAATTGAAGCTTTGCTTCATAAGTTAGTAAATTCAGTCAGAATCTTAAAACATTAAACTTATTGTTAGATAGTAATAATAATAACATGTGCGTATAATAAAGGAAAACCACATGACATCAATAATTTATATCCGTTTGTAGGTATGCAATGCCTACATAGCCGTATTAGAATAGCCGTATTATACATGATTTTACAAATGCTAAGGCTTACATACAAATGATTTCCAAGGACTATGAGTATTTGGACTCTTGCTTTTTGGAAACTTTATAGCCTCCATTGGAGGCATTCTGTCATGAACTATTATGACAATGAACCATTTCCGCAAGTTTATTTATTCCTCACTATATGCACTTCTGTTCTGCATATCAGGGTAAGATTCGTTCATACTTTTCCAGCAACCATTTCAATCTAGTTACCAAATATCGCTTCTCACAACCTTTACAACCTCACATTTACCTACATATAACATAACATACCTACGTGTATTCACGAAGGGGTGCATTAGATTCCCACAAAAAGTAATCTGTCAAACGTTTGTACGTCATTTTGGCTCAGTTACCATTACCCATTCTGATATCCCTAACTGACATTCTTTCCAAGGTTTTTAAACAATGATGCGAAGTACATCGGCACAGTGTAAATATTTCTCAAAGAATCATTTTGTTTGTTTGGATTTCCCCGTACGCTCACGTTCCTATCCGAAATCATTTTCTGATTTCGTTTGCACAATGTACGGACAGAATATGCATATGTATTTCATATCATGTTACAAATTGGTCAAAATCGGTTTATACGGATCGGTTCAATAGTTAAATTAGAGAAAACTTGATTTGAGCACAAGGTAAACACAATTCAATCCGCGCAGTTTACTGTTGTGATGACTGACCATGAATATGATGGAATTCATGTGTAAAGTGACCTCCAATGCTATCCGGAATATCGGGTTTTTAGAACTTATGTATCGTGCTTTGCTATACTTCATTCGGTCATACAATGCATAAATGATGTCATAGATTGAAAGAATTAATTAACTGTTTATCTCGCTTATGCCGAATATATAAATATGTATACACCATTATTCAAATCGGACTCAAGAGCAGAATCTAGGAAATGTTATTCACCATGCCCCACATTCACCTCCAACTAATTTCGAACGGTTACGACTAAATAATTGGACAATATGCAATCTCGCGCTTGTTCGTATGATGAATGAAGATGCATCATGTAATAAACTTGCGTTATACATCGTCACACCGTATATGTTGAAAACATCAAACAATTATTTTGTACATATTCATTCGTCCAGACACCTTTCACGTTGTTCCACGTACGCACATAGTACGAGGAGTTTCTTCTTACTTCTGGAAAACATCTTGCTCTATTCAAACTGCCTACGTACCTATTACCTATACCTATGAATGTCCACAGTTCCCATTTTCTGTATCTAACGTATGAAGCCTGAACGTGTTTCTGTTTACGAGTACTGACATCGCCGTGTAATATCAAAGTTGTTTACTGCAGATTATACCTCGGCCTACTATGTATCGGCTGCTATTTCAGGAACCCATCCTTATTTAATGATTCGGAGAAAAGGTAAGGCTGACCTACAACATGACCGGATGTGCTTGTTATGTCAAGTAATGCCGATTTTCTTGTGCATAAAAGAAAACCTATAAATTTATCGTGACCTTACAGATTATATAAAACGCTTACATGTACATTATACTTTGTGGATGCGATATTATTAGGTCGTATTTGTATGTAGATACATTGGTTTTGGTTATGACACAATTGCAATCTACTTGTAGGCGTCATACGCTGGGCTGGATGACATTCGTAATGCAGAGTTCCTTAGGCTCATTTATAGCCGGCTTATACACCAAACCAATTTCGTCTTGTAATAAAATTGTTATATTCTTACTATTACTATTTTGTGATGATTATGATTATGTAAAATTATAAAATATAGAAATAAAAATTATTATACGAGCGAAGCGAATCGTATAAACACGGAGCTAAAATAGCATTATGGCTAAGACTATAGATAAGAATCCAGGCAAACTCTCTGTAATCTTGGTTTTGTATTGACCTTTTGTACATTTGAGCCACGTAGTCAACACCCAAATTTTCAATTGGGAATTTCTACGAAGTCCTTAACTAACGCGATCCTCAGGTACAAAGTTTGAATCCAAAAGAAGTAACAAGCATTTTTCTGCACTCAATATTACGTTTGCTTATCCTACGCTTATCTATACATAGTATTATCCATCTGCTTGGCTAATATTCCACTATTCTTCTATTTCCGCGAGGCTATAGATCAAATGTAGCGGTAAATCATTATTATACACCCACTAAACACTGCACTATACATACTTTATATATATATGAGCTACACTGATTGCATCCAAAATGGACAAGACAGAACTACCAGTTTTACTAGAGATTTTTGAAGAAACTCCTGTATTTCCATATAACTCCTTTACAATGGCATTTCAAACTAGGCACAAGCATAAGACATATATGTAAGACATAATATTATGAGTCATATGAGTTTGTGCCTGGTGGTCATAAACCATGTACTTATATAAACTACACGTTATGTAGTTATATGTTTCGTAAAATGTGTTTTTATCGTGCATATCATTTAAGCGCGTAGGCGTAGCATTGGGCTTACGTAAATCGTTTGGGTAAAGGCAGCAGCAGCTCTTTAATGTTAGCAACGATTAATTGCAAATTTTATTGAGGGTTTGTAAAAAATACTGTTTCTTGCCCCAACCAATTTGATGACTTGTCAATCAGACGTAGACGGAAATGTTTGCCCGAGGTTTCTTCTTCTTGCTGAATTTAGCAACTTTGCATGTGTCGGTAAAACGTTTTCGTAAAACGTAAAAGTGAGTGAAAGTACATTTCACCATTCTGACTGAATACTAATAATTTGATAAATGATAATGTGACATGGCATTTTGTTAAAAAGTAATATACGATTTGAATGTAATGTATATATATATAGAAGCTACACTTTTTGTTTCCCTCTTTTTCGTGGCGTAATTAGCAAGTTGTTCAGTATACAGCGTGTTTTTAACGTTTTAGATAAGAGTGTCATTGTAGCCACATTCGTCCGTCGCTCCTTGCAAAATTAAATGGGTCGAGGACAATGACATGGGACTGAAGCTCATATGTTTAGTAAAATGAACTTAATACTACTTAGACATTGAACAAATTATTTCTGTAATGTAACTTCGTTTATAATTAAAGACAAGATCTACAAAATAAGACGACCATTTCCCCAAATAGTAAAAATATAATATTTGGTACTCCCATTCGGGAGGCGGGGAACTGCGTGGCATATTCAGCAGATTTACCTATATCAACTTACGATTAGTATGGTGGAGGTGCGAAAGAAAATAGTATGCATGCATGGAACTAGTTAATATCCACACAAGATGTCCAAATGAAAGGCCGTGGGCTGGTAATATCACATACTAATGACGATTTAATTATTGGTTTTTGTAGGGGTATGAAGTGAAGCAAGTAATACACATCGAAACCGAATGCTTGTTATACGTAACCCTCTTTTTTTGCTAAATTCTCGGACGAAAATTAAACAAATCTATAACATCAACCGCAACAACTTTCTAAAATGATTAATCATCCTCGCTCTAATAGTAAGTAGTACTAGTACTAGCTATACTCAATACTCAAGGAGGCTAAATTTACGGACTACAAACTTTATTTATTAACTAACTTTGCGTAACTTATGCAGTGCATTCGTTTATATGCATTTGTACGTACATCAATACGCTGCTGGTGCATTGAGTTCAAACGTATAATAGAAGAGAGTACTTTCCATTCCAGTTTATTGTCTTCAATCTTCAAAGAGAACTGCTTTAGTAGACTGAAACCAAAGAGAATCGGGGGGTATATCTTTGTATCTAAAAGCATAAAGTAGTATCAACAAGATTTCGGATAGTCCCAGTCCCAGCCCCAAACATCTTCACATAAAACTAGAAAAAAACTGACCATTTATGAAACAAGATTACTCGTGTTCATTATATTGCCCTTTGTAGACAGCAACCTCTTTTACTTCCTACTTCTTGGTATTTCCTGATATGCTACATATTGCATTCGTATCAAGACGTCAGATCAGTATTGTGTTTTAAGAAAACGTTATTCACGCTTTACGAGGCACATTAAGCATTAAAATCGAATTTAGCTATCTTTATCTCTAGCTTCCAGGATTTGGATCTTTCATGGTGTAATGATATGTCCATGACTCAGATATAGGTAGGATGTCTGATGAAATGCTTCACGACATTGTCTGTGGCGTCTCTACTCCGACGGAGCTTAGTATTTATGCCCCCTTCGCCGCTCCTACTGCCAGCGTGAAAAAGTATACCTCATGTATCTAACCTCCCACTCGTTTTTGGTAAGAAACCTATGCTATAAACCTCAAAGAACACTACCTTTGATTTGATACCAAAGGGAAATATGGCAAAAATTGGGGTTCGCCAGAATGCTTCCCTGCAGCATTCAACAAAAACCTGCCACAGGATATGAACTTTGAGAAATTAAAAGTATAATATTCTCCAAATTCGTTAAACTATTGAGGGAAATTGATGCGTGCGGAGGTCGTAAACAAGGCCACCAAGCGGTTTAAGGAAGCTCGCTGCATGCATAACCTTAAATAGCCGAGCTCAATTACCTATGCAAAAAATTCCACTCGAACACAACACACCATGGCCAATCATATATAACCCCAATCAACCTTGTGTAGAGCACCCCAATCAAAGCTGTGAAACACCCACAAGAAGCTAGAAGTTTACTACTAACACATAAGTCCTCTAAAGTTTGGGATGAATAGATCACAACCCCCCCCTCCAAAATTTTCTGGAAATTAAATCGTTCTTGGAACCAAGCATTACGGGTAGACACAGACACTGCAGTTCAGAAGCGCACACCATCAGCACCACCAGCAGCATCGCATGCTAATCATTGTGTATCTATAAAAATGCAGTAACAAGCCACAACCACAGGTTTTCGTTTTGAAAAGCAAACGTCTAAAAGTCTGCTACTCTGGAATGACGTCATCCAGTCCTCAAACATGCTGTTTTGATCACGGGGAAAGGGAAAAAAGCTTCCGTATTACGTTAGCACCAGTTTTCCTCCTAGTATGATGTCATTCAGTACTACTTTCCGGAATGTAAACCAATCCATCCAATACGGTTGCATTGTTACTTTGTGCATGCATCATGTACAAGTACATGCATTACTTTGTGCATCAAGTACTCGAAGAAAACCTTCGTGTTTACTAATAATTAGTATAGGACTCCACGGGTCTCTATTTATTAATTATCACTTATTATTGTAACATAGTGTTCAAACTGCTCATATATAATGTTTTTATATTTCCATGAAGTAAATTATTGTAAGCTAAAGGCAAGTATACTTAAGCATATATATTATGTTATGGTATAGCGAATGATGCCAAAATGGTATTGCAGAGAGGAGGAAAGGATTCAGAGGTGTCTGAAGGATTGAATGTGCTATAAATAGGACTACTGAAATAGGACTGTAGAAACACGGAAATTTAGGAACGGGCATTCTGGCTCCTTAGAACATCGACAAAGGCGTTTGTCTGTTTGTTGTTGAATGCGATCGTTTTTATCTGTATTTATGATCTAGCATGGTTATCTGACCTGTCGCACTTTCTCCATCTACATTCTACCTAGCGCAGTATACAAATGAATGAGGATTCTACGCTGAAGGTTTCTCCCGCGAGAAAGCAGGACTCTGGCAATACTAAGGTATTGGAGTAAAAACATGAGCATACGACACTTGCTTCAGTTTGATTGAATATTTCATAACAAAACCAAACCAGCGTAAAGACGGTCGTTTTCGGAATCGTATTTATGGCTTAAAACTTTACATCTTCCATGCATAAATAAAGAATTTCGTTATGCAGCTAAAAGGTACGATCGAAAGATTGTGGATTTACCCAATTAGCAGGACGAAGTGAAGTATGCTGAATGCATTGTTATACGTGATTACGTGAACTGTTAATAGTGATTGTTTTTGGGTACTTTCATTATCAGGTGTATTATTATTTCATACTTGAGGCACTTTTGCTTAATGTTTCTTTACGAAGCTGTTTGCCAGCTCATGATCAATATATATGCAGCGCAGGTAACATCGAGTAATGATTTATTATTATCATTAGTGCAACAAATGTTTATAAGGCATAAATATGTATATGTATAAATATAAATACTTATATAAATATGTATTTCTAGCAAAATAAGTAATATTCTCCATATTTCCTTATAGTACTCTGAAATCGATTCATTATCCAAGCTCTAAAACACTCAGGAAAATCTTAACTCATTTATTTCCCTAATCTACAAACGTATTTTATTATGATGCATTAGGAATACCTTTGACATAACACACATAAACCAACTTAGGAAGTTAAATAATATTTCAATCCTCTAAGTAATGTTTTACTTTTGTTAGTCAGTAGTATAGGACGGGCTGAGACATTATGGGAACAATCACAGACAATAAATATTATGCGCATAAATTTTTAGAGGAACTAGAAAATGCTTTCTGTCATTTTAGCGCACGGACCAACTCATCAGAAATACAATATCATGCCAAAGAATGTCGACGGAATTCATTTCGGTCCCTTTTGCATTTCACAAAAAAAGCATGGAAATGAAATACGTTGAATTCAAGCTTTGGGAAAGCCACGTAAAAAGTAGAAACAGAAACACTTTTATTACATATACATCAGCACTTTCTTTCACCAAAACATCCACCAACAACTGTGGGAAAGTATCACGAAAGGAAAAATAAAACAACAAATCCTTTTACAGGAATTATTTTCTTACAGCTAACTTCCTACGTTCAATACAACCGGAAAAGGGTAGCGCTTAAAATGATGTGATGTGTCAACAGATTTCCACTTTTCATCTAGAGTATTGCAAAAAGGAAGAGGAAGATTACACTGTGCAGAAAATATTAATAAGGCAGAGATTTAGGAAGATGTCAAGTATGAAGCAAAGAATACGGATGTCAGTGAAGCGTGCAAAGATAGTACGTCAATGATCTGCTGGCGGAGCAGAAATATGAGTGAGGAGCGAAGTTTATTCGAGTTTTCATTAAAAGAATTTTTCTTATAAGAGCTCTCCTTTACTTTTTATTAATCTGCAAACATCCACATTCAATCATTTTGCAAGTGCGATTGGCACGTATTGGTGATATGAGCTCTCAAAATGGTGCATAGATAGGTTCCGTTATGTCATACAATCTACTTCTTGCCCTACAGACTAGACTAGTTTTAGTGGTGATTTGTTGACGCAGCGGATTTTGTGGCTATTGTTTCTCACATTAAGAAATATACTAATATTGGAAACGAGAGTATATATACGAGTTTCAGGGTGCTTTGGGAGTGTCATATGGCTAATGATGCTGTATTAAGGATAATTTCACACGAAGTGAACTCATATAATCACGTGCTGCGTGTAATGATCTGGTAAACTCATAAACCTCGATAAAATAAATGTATAATTTATACTTATTTGCATAACGATGCTTCAAAAATGACAGTTTTTCCTCTTATCATTCATCCAGTTTCCAGGTTTGTTTTGTAGATTACCCTCACGCGTGATGTTTGCCATGATAAACAGCAGCTTAACTAGTTGACAGTTGACGCGATCCTCATATCCAGTCACGTAACACCGACAAAGGACAAACGCTTTAAGTTGTAAATAATGCACTTTTAACCTTCAACTCATTCCCCCCTGTTTTTATATGCCGGTAGCAGCAATAATCAGATATAGTTTTCAAGTAGGGTCATCCCACCCAAGACAAAGTGCATGCAGACACCAACAAGAATACAAAAAAAAATCCACATGGATGTGCATAAAAGACATCTCCACATGACAAAAAGCAATCTCTTCTATGCACATGCATGCTACACGTTATTACCCACGAGCTCATGTTCCGTTATTTTTGGCCCCGTTCTGTTGTGTGTATGTGTGTAGTATAGGTATACCCAAAGGAAAGTCACTTGTTCATCATCATTACAGATCTTCAACTTGGCCCATCAACATCTGTTGCCTACTTTCCTTATTCACCAGTAGCACGAAGGGAGTAGTGAAAGCACGAAATAAAGGCACAAAGCAAAAACGCTGAGAACCAGGAGAGCGTTCTTATTGCTTCGTTCTCCTTTGCAGGAAGTACTCCTACTTTGTAGAGTCTTTGCATAGTATTATACTTACTTTCACTTTTCACACACGCAACCAAAAGAGAAACGAGTCCGAAAATATTTTGTCATATCAATTTACGCTTGTTGAAACTGAAGTTACATTGTAGCTCAGGAAAAAATACAAAAAGGGAAAGTTTCAACGAAAGAAGATATCATTTACAAGTTGTGTGCATCGTCCACCAGAGAGAAATTAACGTAAAAAGGCAACACACGCACCATCCACATTGCATACCATTACATTGCCCCTTAGGAAGAAGTCAAACAACAGTAGTTACCCTGTTTGTTGTATATATATAGGTATACATATTATACTACAGCTCCAAGTCCACTTGACACCTGACAATTTGTCATTGTCACTTTTGTGCATAGCACACAGTTAGCACTCTACAAAGAGAGGAAAAACGAGTAGGCTATAGTGCAAATTGTATTGCTACATCATTTGTAAACTGTTCCTTCTGAGGTGAGAGATTTTACAGGTGAAAAGTACCTAGTTTTTACTCCGTCGGGAGACCAACAGAAAAATTACCTCATAGTAGTGTGTATCTTGTTGAAAAACGACAACGATTCATATCGTATTGAACGCTTGTCTGCTTTCCTGTTGCACATCTGCGCACGCGAGAATCAACAAATATCCTGTCTGGAGTGAGGAAACCAGAATTAAACTAGGTACTTAAACGTTCTCATACGCACAAGTCAAAAACATTTGTCATAATTAGGTATTATGTGTGATGTTACAGCGTTAACTTAGAAGCAAACTTCCTTTTTGTTAATACAGATCAACAATATCCACACGGTTATTTCAACCCTTCGTGATTTCAGTTAAGGTAAGAGATTTTACAATTACATTTTCAGTAAAGGTTAAATTTTTTTTTGCATAAGTAGCCAAAGTCGTACAAAAGAATGCTGTAGATTTTTAAAAATGTAGTGTGGGTATCGCCAACAAGTAGACTTTGGACAAAAGTATGAGCAGCAGAGCTGTATTTCAGTATGCAAAATGCGAAGGGAAATGTTCTTGTGGTCTCTAGACTTCAAGTCTCATATTCCCCAAATACGTCCTAAAGGGAAACGTTGCGTAATATTGGAAGAAACTACATGACTGTGTTGCGAATAAGAAAAATGTAAATGCAATAATAACAAGGGCTACATTTTAAAGTACATTTTTAATGAATTACAAACTTTAATTTACTCACTAAACTAAAGTGATGGATTTGATGGGGACTGTCACAGACTTTTAATTTAGAATATATAGGTCTTTGGTTTGCTTGCAGTGTATCATTACATTTCAACTTTTCACGGAATAAGCCTATGTAAGCGGTGTAATGAAAACGAACAAGATATCATATTCCCCAAATACGTCCTAAAGGGAAACGTTGCGTACTATTGGAAGAAACTACATGACTGTATTGCGAATAAGAAAAATGTAAATGCAATAATAACAAGGGCTACATTTTAAAGTTAATTTTTAATGAATTACAAACTTTAATTTGCTCACTAAACTAAAGTGATGGATTTGATGGAGACTGTCACAGACTTTTAATTTAGAATATATAGGTCTTTGGTTTGCTTGCAGTGTATCATTCATTACATTTCAACTTTTCACGGAATAAGCCTATGTAAGCGGTGTAATGAAAACGAACAAGATTCCAATACTCTTCATTTGTTAGTCCTACATCCTGTAGCAAATTGTAATTTTAGTGCCAATGGCTCAGTGGGGCGTATTTGATTCAACGTTCAAGATTATTCACTATTATTTGAGGCATCGTAATTGGAATAGTCGTTCGTTAATTTACATTTTTCATGACAAACTGGGAGACATTTTAATTAATTTCTCTGATGAGTGCGATTGACGAACAGATTCAGCTGTATATTATTTGCACCCAATTCTTAACTATCGCAACTACCATAATACTTACTTAAATTCATAATTCTGTCTGACCCAGCACTTCTAGTAATGTAAACATTACACACACACACTATATTATTCTCAATGAGGTTAACAATTTCCAGGTTTGCTGTTGATCTCTAAAAATCCTCAATTGCAACCTGGGATCGTGGTGCATGCTAATTATATATATGTATGCCTTGTCTGTTTAAATGGACCAGGGCGGACCAATTCAATCAGACCTATTTACTGAAGCATAGTCTATGGTTAATATTTTGCTCGACTTTTGGCAAAGAAAACCATTTTCACGTCCAGCATAGCATAACAGCTTCATTGATAGCCATTAAAGTAGATTCCCTTTTTACGAAAAGGTCAGTTTAGTGAACGATGGAAAGTTCAATGACTGCTCGTTTTTTCAAATGATCATCAATCCCTTCGTTTTTTGTTGCAAGGGAAATGTTTTGTTCTTTATGATCCATAGTAATTGCCACAAAGAAACTATCTGTGCACAAAAGCCGCACATTTATCTGCTAGCAAAAACGGAAAATCCAAACCCACCCAACCGAACCATATTATACCATGTCTATCACATCGTTCCCCATGCTAAAACTGATACCTGGAGTATACCAAGAAGCATTATTTTTTCTGTGTGAGTTGGACTATCATTGTCAGTTTGTACTTTGGAATCACATGAATTAAAATAAAAGCATAACGTTTCATTATATTTTTCCATCTGCAACCTGCACTAATTTGAAACCATTGTCGTTGCCGTTCTGTTGGTTAGATATACAGTCAAGTTAACTCAATCTTTTACCTGATCTGAGCGAGCGACATGCAAAAGTGGATACAAGCAAATTACCTATACATTATATGACTGAAGTATAAGTTTAGTATAATGTTTAACAAGCTTTCGTTTTCTTCTTTCCCATGCCTTGCGGGCGGAGAAAACAAGAATTCCTTGTAGACGCTAGAGAAGTTCAATGTTATTGTTCTTATACTTTTTTACTCCAGACCTTGCATTAATCATTCAAAAGACAGAACAAGAAATTGTGTATGTCCTTTCGAAGGCTTGACTCATTTCCAGAAGCGTATTGAAACCAGAACCCATATGGGCTTAAATAGAAAGTAGTTTGTGAGCTGAAATCTGTAGGTAGACCAACTGCCAGTCTGTTCGGTTTTTACGTTTGGTCTTGTGACAAAATAATGCTGCAAACCTGTGAAAGCTTTTACAACTGGCTCAGAGTAAGCGAACATTTTCGTATGGACACTGTGTTCACCAGACATACAGGTATCACTCGCCTTTTGAAAGTCCATTCCATTCATATGATAACGGGGGTTTGTAGATTAATTTGTATATTTAGTATTGGTTTGACCTGCAACTGGCATTACGTCATAGGTCACATGGACCAAAAAGCTATCCTAACTCCCAATATCTTTTAACACAGACGCAGTTCTTGGCATTCCAGAAACATCCCGTCATAATCAAGCGAAGCTTGGAGCAGTTTTGTAGAATTGAAAACCTGAATACAAAAGCACACTTTGTCTGTACGCACAAGCTCCATTATTCGCTAGTCGCAATAGGATTCGAGTCTGCAAATTCAGCTGAGCACACCTGCCTCACTAGTGCCATATACCATTTAGTTTGGATAATCTTATTTGAATTCGGATTTGTAAATTCAAGAATACCTATAAACATTGGTTCAGGGTGCGAAATCCATCGTTTTTAGTGTACCAAATTAGGTAAATGTATCCGTTCGTATACTGTTTCCACCCTTGAACTATGTTAAACTAGGTATATTCTGGTGTTATCTCCCTTCTCTTGCGTTAGCTGCGTGCTTTGTTTTACCTGTCAAACAAGTATCAGAATAGGAATCTCTTCCTTCTGGATTTATTTACGAGCGTGGATTATTTGGTCGGATGGATGTGATGTGTGGCATGATGGCTTACCTTCAAACAAAAACTCACTGGCAGAAATGGTATATCCTGCTAATAATCAGATTGTATGGTAAAAACACACGGGCAAGCGGTAGGAAACCAAACTACTGAATACAATATTCAAGCCGAAAGTTGGGTGTTTACTTTCTGGAAAAATGTGGTTGAAAAACACAGCATTCTCAACTTTAGCATTACATTACCTCGCCTCGCCTCGCTCAGTTCAGGCTAAGCAGGGGAAGGGGAGAACAAGGTCTTCTCAGAAAACCTTAGAAATTTCCACTTTACACGGGATTTACGGGAAAACCAACATCGTTTTTGTCTCACGGCAGGAGAACAGATTTGTACAAGGTCTTATTTTTCTCTTCGGTAATCACTGTGTAGTTAAGTTACTGGACTGCCTTCTGCTTTCTTAATGACCACTGTTCAGATAGTTGCCCGAAAATTACTACCATTTTCAATACTGTATGTACGTATATATGCAGATGCACACATTTCATAGTTTGCCAGAAAGTGTAACTAAAATTATACATATGAATACTGCTGCTCTCATGTTTTCAGGTCGGGTCGGGTCCAATACATTTCAGACACACTTTATTGGTCATTTTATCCACAAGGCATGTAGCTAGGACAAGAAATTACAAATGCACTATTGAGCCTTCAGCTTTCTCTTGCCGACTTAAGATTTGTTTTGTGGTTTGTACCATTTTCTTTACCTAGTTATTGGATTTTATTAGATTTTTTTCGCCAGCAGCTGATGCATCAAGATTGAGTACTCACCAGATACCCGGCCCACCTTTTTGAGAGAATGGTTTGCCGCTTTTAGTTCTTCCGAAGTCTCTGTTTATTAGGAAAACGGTAGATACGAAAGCTTTGCAGTATTGTAATTGCTTAGTTTCCTTGAGCAAAACTATATAAATCCCGTAGGTTATCCCTGAGAAGGGTAAGGATAAGGTGAACTGCATATAGGAAGTGTAGACTATGGACTACGTATGCGGTTATGGACATAACCACTTCAACCACCGGACTAGTGCACAGGTACTGGTCATGTCTAGTTTGTACTGCTTCTGCAAGCGTGGTATCATTTCCGAGTTAAACAACCTCCTCGTGCCGTCTACTCATATGTCTTGGCCAAAGGGAGGTATGGATTAAGGATCATCAAAGTTCACGTCATGCAGTTATCTGAGACGTATCCATCATTCTGCAACTTTCACTTTTCTTAATTCAACCTGACTTTTTGGTGGTAGATGATGGTTGGATAAAAGTAATCACTTCTACACTACACTTATGCAAGATTCTGTCTTCCCTCTTCGCAGAATTTTTGTCGAGCGCTTATGAACATGAACCCAATGGGGAAGCTTTACGAAGAGGGTTGTTGTCGCTCAAATTGGAGAAGATTTTCGTTATCTCAGAATATTTAAAAGATACTAGGAGGAAATTTATTGCACTTGCCATGTAAAAGATCCTCCTCCTCAACGCATCAGAAGAGACTTTCTTTACTTTCCATACCTTTCTTTCTCTTAATAATCAAGCTTGTAAGTAAACAGCTAACCGAGAAAATTCGTTTAGTTGATTAAGCTATATATGAATATGGAAGACAGCATCACTAGCATCGGGATAAAGAAAGAGTATTTTCCTTATTGCATGAGAAAATTCATACAATACTCCAACCTTGTACTCGTATAATATCTCCTCAAGAAGCATTATTGACAGCTTTGTGTTGCGCTAAGAGAGTTTCAGGAGTTCACGATATGATAAGTAAACTTGAACGATCATGGTTATAAAATAGCATCCCATCTACAACGCATTGTGTATGCATACATTGGAGATTAGCTAGAAGACGCGTGCACGTATACGACACTGTAGCAATGTTTGCATTTGGGAAAGCAAAGCAAGGAAGGGTGTTTGTTTATGGTCCATTATATTTGTTCCATTTTCGTATGATAATATGCAAAAGAGGAGAGAAGCATTAGAAGTAAAAAGGCTCAAGAGCGGTGGATTGAGTTACAACAATTCACTCATGCTTTGTTGCATCAACAACTCTTTAAGCATACATGATATGATCATGATGTAGTACGTGTCTCTCCCACAGCATCCCACACAGCCTACGCATGAATCCTACTGGGTGAGTTTTATAACCCTACCTCTGATTATAGCCAAGTGCCAGCGGCTGCGTACGTATTGAATATAACATTTGATAAGCTGTCTTCTTAAAACCTTTTACTTGATTTCATTTTATAAATATTAGTCGCACTACTACGTTGATGTTGATAATGCAGTGGTGTGAGTGGTGTAGGATTTTCGAGTGTATAATGAAACTTGTGAGATTTCTTGACGCTTCAAGAAGATGACAGCTAAACCCTTGACTCCTTTTGTCTACCGCTACGTTGAGAACATCTGCGGAACGGGGGATAAATGAAAGGAAACTCCTTAGTAAAACTTTGCTATGAGCGATATCTTTCCTCATTGTCGACACGAGTCATATTTCTTCCTTGTTGTACGGAGATCTCCAATCATTAATCCATCATGTGCTGCATTTTTATGATGTTTCCTGATTCACGTTAGGCAATGTGGATGCTCAAGTGTGTTAGCTCGATTTAGTTTTATAGTGAATACAAGAAAGATATTGGTCCAAAACCCCACAAGTTATATGTCTTGCAAATTCCATAAAGGCTCTTAGTTTCTAGAATGGTAATCATGCATTGAGCATATATTTCGGTTGGTCGTCTAATGGTAAACGTCAAGCAATTATAAAGAGCGAGAGTGATTAAGTGATGCATTTTACTTGCTTCACAAATTATGACAGAAAGGCAGTACCAAACAAAAACGGTTCGTATGTAGGTACATTCGAATAGGCTTCGCTTTTAGTCATTCACGTCTAGCAAGCTAGAAGCCTAGAGTCGCATACTTGCTCGGAAGCATGAAATTAAAAAGTATACATATGCCCACGTGGATTGCGGGCCGAGACTTCATACATTTGAGCTCAGAGACATGGATGAAACGGAAATGCGAATGAAAATGTTGGATCTCTGTTCTATCGAATAGGCTTCGCTTTTAGTCATTCACGTCTAGCAAGCTAGAAGCCTAGAGTCGCATACTTGCTCGGAAGCATGAAATTAAAAAGTATACATATGCCTACGTGGATTGCGGGCCGAGACTTCATACATTTGAGCTCAGAGACATGGATGAAACGGAAATGGGAATGAAAATGTTGGATCTCTGTTCTGTAAAAAGTAGGATTAATACAATGGAATGCTTAGTTCCACGTTACATTCCAAATATGTGTACATATCCTACGATCAATGCAACACAAAGAAGTGTACAAATTGCATGCATTGCTCTACTGCTCATCACTTGTATCATGATGCATGATGATTCAAAAAAAATTTCAGTGGGATAAGATTTATTCTGATTAGATTTTTAAAGCTAAAAACTGCAATAATGTTCGTCTAATTATGTTCACAGATGCCTGCCCTCTCAGAATTTCGTCGGCGGAAGCTTTACTTCATCTTCGATCGTTTTTTTGGTAAGTTTTCGTTATTACTTATTTAACTTTAATCACATTCTAATCGAATTGTCGGTATTCACATCAAAGTTGTATGTTTACCCATTTATCAAAATCTTTAAATGCATAATATTTGAGAGCCTATCATTATGAATCCCGTATCCTAATAGAACTTTGTTTCGAGTTTATTGCTTGCGATAGCCGAAAATTCTGTATATTCCGTATTCCGTACGTTGTTGTTCTTACGTCTGAACCGAACCGAGTTGTCTTTGAAAGCATTATTGTATCTACCCATTTTTACCGATTTTTAAATTCGCATGTCAGTATGATCTAGCAACCATAAAGTTGTTTGGGTAAAACAGGTATATCTGTAGCCTATGGGACCTGCATGCTACTGATAAAACTGAATGAAGTGGGATTATGTCGAAATCCCATGAACATGTTTCCTGGGATAGGCATTTTAGTACCTCTGCAATTAAACCTCTAACTTCCGAGCATCCTCACGTAAGCCGTATCTTTAAAAAGAGAACATTCGTCGTTGACGACAGCACGTGACGTGTCTTCGGCTTCAATCTCGTACTGTTTCAGGTCTCAATTATATTTTAGACCTCCGGTTCTACTGTGAAAGCTCAATCGGAATTAGAGCAATTTTCTGTTGTTTGATGATATGTATCAGTCTTCACTTCAGTCAGTCGTATGGTATTCGGTGATAACTAACAAAAGATACCTTTTCACATTGCAACAAGCTCATCAATGGGGCAAGGGTACAAATAGGTTAACTGGAATTACTTGCCGGTCATTTCTGCCAAATTGGTAAACACGTACGGGATCCAGGATCTCACTTCACTTCTTTCCAGCAGTCAACTGGATAAGTTTTGGGTTTAAGTCGTATATCATCCCAATCAGTTGTTATGATATTATTGCATGACTTTTATTATAACCTGCAGTATACCAGCATGTTTGTGTTTTTTAGAATAACCCCTCTATTTTCATATCAGAAACTGATTGTGTGTTAATTCAGTAATTCGAAAGTAATAAAACCTATTGTCAAGTGAAAGAAACTGGTAAACCACTTCAATTTGAAGTTCCATTTCGTTTACAATAACGACTTATTTTTACACCCCCGTTCCTGTCAAGTAAGCCACGATCAATAAATGGTCACTCCACGAGTTGTAAAATGTCAACATGTAACGTGATAACGTATGTATAATCTTCGTGTCCTGAGGACAGGCTTTTTTGCCCTTTTACTAATATCAAACTGATTTCTTTTCGTTTTTGTTTGGTTTCGTAGATGTCAACCACAGTGGCACAATCGAAAAGAAGGACTTTGAGTTAGCTGTTGAGGTAAGCTATTTCTCAGCAATCTGAACAAATAGAATACATTATTGGATTCATGGATTCAAATATGCATTGGAACCGTTACATACTCTATCTGTTTGTGGTATCTAGAGGGCATGTAACCTTAAGAGAATATTATGATTGCTTTTTGCTTTCGATCTGGTACAAACCGCTGCTCATTGCATTTGTCGTAGTTCACATACATAATGTAACGGTATGCTTGAGTTGAGTCTGAGAGCTATCTTGTGCAAATTGGTCAAATACGTACTCATGCATAGAGTGAAAAATGACAAATTTAGGGGTTACTTGACCCCCTCACCTTCCACCGTATAAAATTCCTTTTTGAATCCGGTTAAACTATGCCTGCCTTGCGTATTCCTACACATGGGAAGAATGCAAATTACACACAATCGACCTCTTGTCCACTAACAAGTCAACTGTTTCCAATCTTTCGCTTTGTCACATGCATCGCCTATAATATAATACAAAGAGGAGTAGAATGTGCTACTTTATTCTCTACATATAGTACAAAAACCGTTTAGAGTAAAATTCGAAAAGATTCCTATGGCTATGTAACCCCATTTTATGAGATTTTAGGTTATATGACATGTATCCTCCTCTCCCACGCCATCCAAAAAGCGTGGTTGTACATGTGTAAGCAAAATGTGCTCAGTCCGCTCAGTAGTGTGATGATGGGTGCTTCAAGTTTCCCAGCAGTCCTTATGAATATGACTACATTTATAGTGGAAGTTATAATGTAATACAGCTATGCATTGTATAGGGAAAGTCATCCGAAATCAGGACAAAAATGGCATGATTTCGTTTTCTAAAAACAATGTCTACAACCTACATCCCATAAGTCCGTTCTAATAAGCACAAGGTAGGAGTAGTCCTATATAACATGTCGGCACTGGCAATACATTCTCTTATAGATAAACCCAATATCCAGGACAGAATCCGTTTCCACATATCCAGCTGAGCAGCAATTTCCGGACAAACACATTTACCCACACTGGTTTACTTTCAAGCTTATTTATTACTTGCTCGGACACTTTTCCTGGAAAAATATCTGAAGCGTTTCGTACACATCCATATTATCTCCCATTGTTTCGTGTGGTTTTATGCATCCATTCGTTTCAATCATTTTCCAAGCTATTTCACACCAGTGTTCATGTGGAAGATTTTCTGATCTCGTGAAAAGATAATGTTATGAACATTCTTGTCTGTCTGTGCAGAGAATTAGAAAGAAACTATGGCTAAGGTAGGGACACGGCACTCGGCTTACAGGGATTTATCTTTTTTGAGATATGTACGCAAAGAGCGTTCTTTTCTATTCCTCCGTTGCGTTGTTGCTGGAACAAAGAGCGGATGACAATGTTTCTGGCTTTTCATGCTTTCCTCCTTCTATCAAATGCAACATAATAAGGACAATTCGAAGTGCTGCTGGTCGGTGGTAGGTATATATAATACGTAACATTGCGGTTTTGTCTTTTTTCTTTCCTTTACAACTTATTTTTCCATAAATTACCTTTTGTTCATTGTCTCTGAGGGTACATTAGAAGGTCGTTTACATTCTCAAATAACCAATTTTCCGTGTCCCATCAACAAAATAGTACTGTCTTGTGGGTTGTTTGCTTCTAGATTTTACGCGTCTACTCGACTTTAGTTAGGACTGTGCATGCTCTTTATAGGTAGTAGAAGGCTGCGACCGCATTGCATCAACGATCGTCTACTACGTCCATTAGCATCTGCGTGCATTAACTATACTACAGTATTGCAATTTCCCTTTGTGTATGGCCAATCCTCGGCTCAGTCGGAGGAAAAAATGACGGGGGTAGCAGTGTGTTAAATCCGTTGTAATTAATGCAATGGAGAATCTTTCCGCATGCCGTTGGCTGCGTCCCCGTTCACATGTCGCACATGTAGCCGGCGAGCCGACAAATGGGTCCCTACGTTCTGTTCTGTTGGTAGATAATTCTGTGTGCATATAGTCAATGAATGGTATACAATTAGTGACATATTATGTACAACAAACAGTCAGACAAATAATGTTTCAGTTTTTAAAATGTCTTAACACTGTCTATCTTCGTGAAAAGCGTTTTCTTTACGTTTGTACATTATAAATACGTTATTCTAATTTTAAAACACATATTTGCTGTCATTTTGTTTGAGTTGAGTTTGAAGTGTAGGCCTATCGCATCATCATCCTACTGCTGTTTTTCCCTCTACTCATCATATATTATTTACCACTTCCTTTAGGGGAAGTAGAGCTTTAGTGCTGCTCATTTCATCGTGATAGATGTAAACTGCATTATAAATGTTCATAGGGCTGAACATGAGCACTTTCCTGCTTTCTCCTGAAAAAAAAATACTGAAATGCTTTTCAAGCCTGCTTTCACGAACGTACTTACGCTTTCTACTTGCCATTTTCATATTTCCCCGAAGCTGAAAGAAATCGTTTCTAGAGAGAAATGTAGTGGTACAAGAACTGCAATAAGTGCATCCTTTGATTTTCATGCGCACTTGTTTTATTTGAAAAATACTGTTTTACATTTTTCAAATTGGAAAGTCATAAGCACATCCAAATTGCGTACTCGGACTCTGAACATGTACTTGATGTACTCATACTCGTATTATGTTCAAAACGGCACATAATGTGACAAAGCGAAGCCCTTACGAATACAGTTGGGGGTTTTTGAATGTTCAAACTTGGATTGTACTCTTCAGATGCCACAAACCCCATTTACGTACGAAGATAAAAAAAAGCGTGTTTTACCCTAACGAAACCGGAAAATCTCAACACAGAAGCAAGAATTTAAAAAGATTGTCAATTGTTGGATAAGTTTTTTGTATAAACCATTCGTCTATTCTCTCCAGAGGGCTTCTTATATGTAACAATAGCTGTCGCAGTTTTGTTAGTATTTAAAATACGATCCTAAATCCACGCTACTGTCATGCTCATGATCATATAAGGATAGTGGAAACAAACTAAATTTCATACTGTGATGCGTCTCTTGGCGTCTACCACTAAACCTTCGCATAACGTATACCACCACCATACCACTCTACCCCGTAGCAAAACTTCATACGTACACCCCTACATATTTCTGGCTGGATTCTCCTACCCGGTGCGTCGCTGATACACATATTTACAGACAGTATGTAAATATAAAAGATTGTTTTCTACCTTGCAGGCATTCAGGCAGGATCCAATCCAGGTCACATGGGTATTATGTACGAGTATAAATTTGATATTCGAGTTTTTGCTGTTTTAGAAAGCTACATAGTGTTGTTTTGCCCATATTATGTAGCATTCTCTTCATTTTACAAGATTTTCCTACATATAGTACATTTTCTCTCTAAAAAATCAAGTCATCACACATATAGGCATTTATTCTACAATGGTTGCCTGTATTTTGCTACTTTGCTACACGCGGCATTTAAAAAAATTGTTGGTTGGATTGATAAGAAATGCATTTGCGTCGTACGTACATATAATGGTATTGGATCCTTTAACTAAACCCATCATACACTTGAGCTTACGCAGTACTTCCGATTTCATTTTACAGAGGCATGAAAATAATATATCTGATCTATCCGAGTGGATGAATGTAAGTAAGTAAAAATATTTCATCCCGTCTTAACTGCTCGTCCTATGCGAATATAGGTAGGCATATTCCTATATGCATATGCATATAATTATATCAACCATCAACCAACAAACAATGCACTATACTACCACATCCTTTAATATGTATTAGGTTAGGGGCATTATACCGGTTCGAGAAAACTCACAATCTGTTCTCAATCTTCTACGGGTTTGTTTCAAAATGTAAACTTGTGCTCAATCTGATCCCAGTTTATACTATAATGAAATGTATTGGTTCGCTCGCTCGAAGTAATAGACCTGGGCTCCAATAGGCTGTCTTCAGGATACGTTCTCATAACCTAATCTTTCTCAAAACTTTCCCTCACATAGTAATTCGCTTAACTGTCTATCACAGACATGTACATTACATATAATGTTCAAGAGGCAGCAGGCAGGACGCTGTGTCTAAAATAGTCAGTTCATTTCCCCTATTAGACACATTGTAAATTGAGTCCTCATTTATTTAATCTGGACAAAATCTCTGAGGGGGTTATGCTCTACAGGAGATTCCAAGGAAAAATGGCGGGTCCGGGTCGTATAGAGCATGACGGTACAGGTTTGCGACATTTTTTTATACTAAGAAAATTTTCTAGATCTGAATCTCATATCTCATGCGTTTAAGTAAGTGGAGTAGATATAAGTAACTTGTGATAACCATTGAATATAGACTAATATAGCCTAAATTTAGACCATCCGTCAAACGAAATGGAACATGGGGTGTATGAGCACTCGCATAAATGCCAACGGTTCTGCTAAAATGCTCTATAGCAATCGAAATCCCCGTGTTACACATAAGCACGGGTGGTACCTCTCCAGACATTCCGAGAGAAGAATAAAATTACCCTTAGTTAACCTTCTAAGGGATCCCACTGGGAATCTTATGTCAACAAATCAATAGCCGACTCCCAATTCTCAACCACCTGTTCCTCGCCCTGTTAGATTGCGCTTTGTGGGGAAAAGTCTCCGCCAAGTTCGAAAAGTGAAAATGAATGGGGGCTGATCTAGCTAGATTCATTTCATATACATATTATTGGGGACCCATAATTCCTTACCCCTGCATCGATAGTCGTGCATTTAAAAGGAGATGTGCCTCATGCAAGTTACAATGAGCTTGTCTGAAATACTTTAATCAAATCCTTATAATAATCCATTCCCCGCGGCGTCACTCTAAACTTATGTGGAGCGCGTTAGACGGGTGACTCTGTGCTCATTAAACGTGTTATATATAATGACCGGATTCCAAATTAAATACGCAAAGCGTCCTTCCCGCTGTAGTACAGTGTGGAATCCAGCATAAGCACGGAGCAACAATGCTGGCAACCTCCGTAGTTGATCCGCGCGATGTGATCCGTATCTGTGTACCAAATTTCGTAGAGACGCTAGATAGGTCCCATTGTCAGTGTTAAAATGTCCTGCTCAGTTCCTGGTTTATGTTGTGTTTGTGTTTGATGTAGCGTAGTATGTATGTATCTATGAGAATTGTTCAAGAGTAGAGTGGATTCCGTATTCGATACAAGGGAGAAAGGGCATCGAATGAATTTTTATCTAAAGAAACTAACGAGGAGAGCAACGATGCGATGATGATGAGGACTCAAGTATGCCCTTCACTTGCTGCTTTGCGTTTCCCCGTATTCATTGCTTCTCTCTCGGAAAGGACTGACTGACTAGAGATTCGATGCCGGAGAGGGCTTCATCTCATCATGACATCGTGAACGACATATGCTATTGGTGGACCTGCAAACTTTTTTAAGGCAAAATACAAACATGAAAGGGACGTTGAAGGGCTAAAAATGAAAAGTATATAAGAAAAGTTTGAGTTTTTCTTTCTCCCCACTCACTCGTGTCTCTTTCCCTCTCTCTTCTTCACCTTCCATTGTAGTTGTAGCAAAAGTATATTAGATGATAGAACCTGAACCACACGGAGGACACATGAAACACAATCTGGCAAAGTATACGTACGTATATCTGTCTTTTTATTAGCAAGCCATTTTATCTAACATCTTTCCAAAATCGGCTCTCTCTTGACCTTTGTCCAACCAAAACATACATTCTGTTCACATTTGTATTATTAAATGGTATAACATAGTAGGTAGAATTGGATTGTGAAATCGATAGTTTCATTAAAAATGAACAACTCTTTATTTCCTTCGACTTCAACCTGAAAACGGTTGTAAATACCTTCCTTTTTATATGTACCCTCGCTCCCCTCCTACCCCACTACTACCGCAAAACATTCATTGACGATAAAGCAGCAAGCAGACCACATCTTTTTATGTTGAAATAGGAAAGTAGTAGCAAACCATATTATATGACCTTAATTGTAGCTAAACGACTTTCCTTTTACCACCAATAACAAGTTTTATTACGTGTTGGCCTCAGATGTGAGCTGACTTGAAGGGTAAGTAAGAAGGGAAAAGTCTTAAAATTTCATCTGATGAATACAATAAGCAACATGAGATATAATAGAGTGAACCAAGCTACTTTTTCACTGAAGACATGTATCGCCAAGATGTGAAAGTGAGTGAGAAGGAGAGAGTCAGTGAGTGGACTGCTTAAATTAAGTATGGGCTTGTGTACACATCGTGTGTATGTTCACTTTCTTTTTTTGGATCAAGTAGTGGGAGAGCCCTTTATGGCTGCTCTTTATGGTCTGTCTGTCAGATTCTTGATTTAATTCCTTCGCAACTGTATGCTGTGATGTAAAACCCTCGTTTTTATCTCACGTCAAGGTTAAATAGTAATCGATGCGGAGCATGCTTTATACTTGAGCGGGAATAACAAGAAAGGGCAATGATATCTTAAAACTTCATATTGAAAACTTGGACCCCGACGAGTTCGAAAAAACGTTCGAAATGACTTGATGTACGAAATAATCTAATATAGGTTTGAACAGTACGTTTAAAGATTTTATTCTCAACTTGTATAGCTTGAGTTATGCCAGAGAGTTGTGTGCTACTTGACGAGCAGAGGTATCTGTTAAAGTAAAAGCGTCTCTAAAAGACCCCGTGGTATATCTTACATAATATATAACCGGGGACATGCGACATAATAATGCCTCGTAGAGCAGAAATGGCAGGGCAATATGCCGTGATTCCCAAGAGACAAGACGAGACTTTTACTTATGCAGTAGTAAAATTCTACTTTTTATTATCCTTCCAACTACAACCCAACTAACTCCAACTGAAACGAACGTGTAAATAGAGGAGAAATATATTAAAGGACAAAGACAAAAGGAACAATCTCTTTCTCTGACTTTTTTTTTGAACTCAGCGACTATTTGTTGACTGTCTTTTCATCCGTGATATAGTTTGCAAAGAAAGCGTTATATTTGAAGAATTGGATGTGGAAAGTGCATGGTACGTTATTTTACTGAAGACTCAGCTTCGCTTTCCTTTTAACCGTATTCTCTAAAAGTGACACCTAACACCCCTAATTTACAAATGCAAAAAATACTAACAAAGCAAACACTGATTGACTGTTTTTAATTTCGCAAATAATTCTTCGTGAGACTGATATGGTAGGTAAGTCATTATATAATATACGTTACATTGACTTTACCAACCGTATCACATGTAAATTCAACATCTGAATTCGTTGTTACAAGGCGTAATCTTATGCAAACTTATTATGCATGCAGTAGTCGTTATCCTGGCGGTAGTTCATGTAGGTATATATTTGGCACATGAGAATGAATCTAGGCAGGCAGGCATAATACATAATGTGCACCAGCCGTACTCATCGTGTTTCTGGCGATAAGAGAAAAATCAACACACGTACTATTTACCAATAAGTGGTTGCATTTCATTGTCGGGCCTCAGACACGGGGAAATGTAAATCTACGGATTTTGGATACAACCATATTTGCCGAGCTTTATATAAACATTTTGCTAAGCATAATGCATCTTCATAACTAATACATATAATATTTGGCATTCACACCTCGCTGATTTGTACAAATCTGATTATAATAATATTCTGTTCACAGCACATCTGCCAAATACGAGGTTGGTCTAAGGGAGAAAGCAAGTATGCCGAGACTAGCAAAAACTTCTTGGAAATCTGGGATGCATTACGCTCAAGCGCTGATTCCAACAAAGATGATCAGGTTATCCCATAACAAGTATTTTTACTTTTATACTAAATAGCCTACCGATACACCGAAATACTAATCCAAACAATCCAATGCAATTTTCTTCAAAGGTGAGTCGCGATGAGTGGTGTCAGTTGTGGAGTGATGAAGCGGCAAGTGAAGATTGGCAAAAGGCTTACATGCGGTTCATGTTCAACTTGCAGGACACTTCAGGTACGTTGCGATATGTTGTACAGTAATTATAAATAGAAAAAATGGCAAGTTTGTATATATGTTTGGGGGAGGTGAGAGGAGAAATCCAACCAAGTAGTGATAGATAATGTAATCCTTACAAACTTAAAATGCGCTTCATCATGTTATTTATTCAATGGTTTAAAATCCGCCCCTTTTATCCTGCATGTGGTTTTCTGCTTGTTTCTCCACAAATGTACCCGTTTCAACTTTTACAAACAAAAATTACAAAATACTGGAGACACTCACAATCAGAGCTTCCCCCCAAACCCACCCTACAAACTTTTTTCAAAAGCTACTGCCAGTACTCTACTTTTGAATTATACCACACTACTTTTGAAAACCAGAAAACTGCAAAACTGCCTACTTTTTTGTACATGAAAGTGGTGGATCGCAATGTTACACTAGCTAGTGAATCTACATTTATTCCAATGATCTACTTTCGCTCCGTTGCAACAAGTAACGCATCCCCATGTCTGTAGGCATTTATATAGTTGCTCGACTAATGTAACTTTCCTTGTAAACAGGGGATGGCTGTATTGACCTGGACGAATTTGTTTCGGTCTGTACTAGTTTTGGTATCAGTGCAGATGAAAGTCGTCGCGCCTTTGAGACTATCTCTCAGGTAAGCATGAAATCACTTCCTTCCTTGTCTGCTTTGTGAAAAAGTGCGCAGTGAGGTAATGCAATATCCTACTACAAAGCAAGCACCAGCACACAGAATGACAATATCGGCATGACATGATGCCGCCGTCTTCATCCACGACAAAAATTATGCATTGTATTATACATTCTCTTTACACAATCGTAAAGTTACTATATTCAGCCAATTTTTCTGTACGCCGAATTTTGTCCTTTCCCAATACCCCTTTACTGTACGGTGGCTTATTATGTTGAAGCTCCTGTGTACTCTGTATTCGATGACCCTCGACATGACACATTCTACGTCCTTGTATGCTAGTTGGGAAAACAAGAATTGATAGCTTATACTGTTTCACTGTTACTGAATCTGCTAGTAGCTCGAGAAAGAAATTGGGGCAGAAGTGGTCGAAGTGGATGCTGTAACAGCAATCATGTTGGGTAATAGTAATAAGTAGGTTATACACTAGTCAAATTTACTGCTGTAATGTAATATGAGTTACCCATGTAATCTTTGGCAGTATAAAAATTTACTGCTGATTCATCTTATAAAGTGTTCTTTCCAAGTGTCGTCCATACTAATTTTACCGAAGCAAGCCTCACAAGAAAGAAGAAAATGAATAATGTAAAATAAAAAGCAGAAGTGAAGTATAACTAAAATGTTCTCATTAGCTTGGACTTTTGTACCTAAAAGCATAAAAACCGGAGTAAAGGTGTCACATCTGCGGACCTCGTACGTTAGGTTTATATCGAGGAGAGTGACAGTAGCGTTGAATAAATATAAAAACATTTTGATGGAGATAGATCTGCTTAGACGCATACGAGACTTGGGTTGGGTTGGGTTACATTTACATAGGTTCTTTTAACCCGAGTAGAATTTCATAACGTGTTTTCTTGAGGTATTCAGGTCAACTTGTGCCTATTCATAACGGTCTTGAAAATATGCACGTATGAAGGGTTTTAGTATACCGTTTGTGCCCGGTTCAAGCCCATGAACGAAAGTAGCTACTTATATAGCGAGGGTAAAAGCCGAAGAATGCAAAGTAGTTTGGACGCGGGTGAAAACTAAAATTTGATGTGAGTAAGCTTTTAACGGTTTTAGAAGCCTGACCATAGAGACGGACAGGACAGAGGTTGCAATCCCCAAAAATACTTTCTATTTGTGAACAAAGTGGTAAGCGCACAACGTATCCCAGTGTTCCAACGGCGAAAAGGTGGACAAGCGAGAAACAAGCGAGTGAAAGCAGGAGAAAGCGGCAGCGGTAGAGAGTGTAATTATAAATGAATGGAGTTTCGTTTTCGTTCCACTCATATGCATAAACAACATCCAGACTCCGACTTCATATCAAAACACAGAGGCTGAGGCTACCTCTTTGCAATCATTTCATAGAACGATCTAAAAACCACTTCTAAGCACATACGATGAATAAGCAGATTCGGAGAAAACAGGAATATTTGAGTAATGCATTATGAATAAAGTACTTCCTTCCTTATACTCTGTCAGCTTAATTAGCGTTCAACTTTTGACTCGTCGAAGCTTAATGAATGCATGTCTCTGACTGACTTGCCGTTTTCCATTGTAGAACTGGAGAACTGAACTGCGTTTGGTTGAAGAACTATTATTTCGTATCCCTTCTAATTTCTAATAATATACTTGAAAGTCAATAAACTAAATGTTTAAACGCCATAGTTTGTAGTTTGTATACGTGTGTGGTTACATGTCATTTGTCCAATTTTAATGTTCATGTTAGACGTGTTAGACATTTGACTAATTACGTATTAGTATTGGATTTCCAGAATTTCAGCTTATATTGATTTTTTGGTTGGTTTTAGAGTGGAAAGGTTAAAGTCGACATGGCGTACTATTCCGTCCTATGGAAGGAATTTTTCTACTCTGATGATCCAAAATCCACTGGAACTTGCATTTTTGGGAAGACGTCCTTTGACTAAAAACAATGCTTGTGCGCAGTACAAGGATTTAAAGGCAAGTACCACTTTTGCGTTCTGAATACGATACATGATGATGACTACTACAAAACACGCTTCTTGGATCAATTTTCAAACAAAACAAAATCTACTACAACTACTTCTACTTCTACTATTAGGAGGATGAATATATATACATACAATCTATATAAATGTCGTTTCTGTCAATGTAATGTCAAAAAGGGAGACCAAAAATATTCATCTTCATCGCCGTTCATTCTCTCTGGTCTGTCGTTCCCTGTTCATATTATTTATTAACTTAAGGATATAAATGTAAGTAGGTATGTATTTAAAAGGTAACAAGTAACAAGTTAGTTTTCGTGATATCAACATCAACAATGCCAGTTGATGGCCATTAATGGGATGACTATGGAACGTCGACATCACTATAGTCAAACACACGTCACTGTATATGCAACGTGTGAATTATGTACAGCTTACTGAATACTTGTAAAATATTTAACAGCATTTCCAAAATAAGTATCTAGGTATATGAGTAAATGATTCCGACAAGCTGCTATAAACGAAACGTCATATATGTGACATTAGTTGATTTCTGCTTTATCCTAAATTTGCGATGCTACGATGTCTAAGCTTTTTGTAGATTTTCTTTCTTAGATTAATTACATTTTCTTTCCATTAATTTTTTTAAATAAAAGTCTATGCATGGTCAAGCTGAAAATGCAGGCTGTTGTTGATGTAAATGACATGGAATGGTAGTTGATCGTCATATGCATCTTTCGCATAGCGTATATTTGATGGCATTGCAAAACCTGCAAAGCAAGTTAGAGCAATTAGAAATTTTACTGAATTTGTTTAGATTAATGTAATCGGTGTATGAATGAAGAATAAGTATAATATGTCTACGTAATTGTTGACGTTCAAAATTGGGAGTCCATAATGTTGGGAATATAAAAGTAGGAGTAATGTTGATTTAAGCATACAACTCGTTAAAATATTGTGACATTAACATTGTAGTGATTTAAAATTTTCAGAGGCAACAAAAGCCGTTCATTTAATAACTTACCTGTTACCTCAACATAACTAAAGTACTAAAAAGGTAATTGCACTTTTAACTATTCATGATAATAGGTTAGCCTCCCATTTTTCCTTGTTCCATTTCCGTGTAATCCCTAGAATTTGAATTCTTCCTTTTATGCATAATGATTTCCGTTGTGCTCAACAGGGATTAGACTTTAGTCACATTCTTGCTGTATGCATGATAACTGTAAATGCATGGTAGAATAACTAACACCATGCATCTAATATACTACAAATTGTAGAGATTAAACAAAAGGGATCATAGGTATATTTCATTTACACTTACGGATTTAGGAATTATGTGTCAAAATCCGGTTACAGAGTGTGAATGTGGTAATCCATCTACGCTAGCAATTGAACCATAAATCTTTAGCCGATACTTGCAATTTGTGAAGTTTAAAATGTTATTAGGTATTAAACATAATATCCTGTAGCGTTGAAGTGTAGTAGTCAACTGATGAAATGTAGTAAAATGGAAAAATATACATACACTTACTATATATCCTCTAATCAAAGCTTCTGTCTCTCGCCTCTCAAAGCCTCTAATTCGTTGCTTATTTTTTATAACCATTCGACCATTGCCTTTCACTTTCGATATATTTTCTCGTTCATGCGTGCGGGCATGCTTTTACGGCATAATGAACGATTTCACGTTTCATCGCCGTAAATCATTGAAAATAAATTGAAGCTTTGTTTACGAGCCAGGTAATCTGTTCAATCAACACTCACCCCCTGGAACATAGTCTCGACTCTCTCATTCCGTTCTTCGTAAAAAATCGATACCATTATTTTCTTGGCACTGTGTCATCAACATGGTTCTCGCGACAGATGAAGGTGAGTGGGTAATATGGATGAAGAAGATACTATAAAAGGGTAAAGAAGGGTTTCGCAACACTGTCCGGATATTATTCCCATGTGGGCACGGATTTCATAGTATTGTTTCCCATCACCAGCAAAATTCTAGGATACACGTCTTATCTTAAGGTTGCTGCATAGCTTAACCTGATACTGGGTGACATCGTACACGGTTTCCGTATAATGTCCGGTTGGGTATGTTATAAGTGTTAGGCAAGCGGGATAGGAAGGATGTGATTCTTGTTGAGACAAATATAATGGGACGGAGATATATGATGGAGACACGAATATTCGCGAACGACATACTACGCTTCCTTATTTTATTTTAATGTATGTAATAGGAACCCATATGGGTATTTGCCTCTGTTTTTTTAAATTTATGATGACAAGACAATGTATGAGCATAAAACTCTACCGCTTATGTCTACCAGACAACTATTGCTTAGCTCGTCTTTAGCTGACCATTGATTTCCTCTTGAAAGGTGGTCGTATTGGAACTACTGGGGCATGAGTTGAAGTGGGTAAACTCCGGTCATTTTTGTTACTTATTGTATTCGCGTATAAAACCTGTGTGAAGTATTATGATATATCATTCCTATTCAACTACACACACTGATATGCCAATTTTTGTTACGCTCCTTTGATTTCATACTGGCCAAATGAAATCACTTTCACTTTCATACATTCCGGTACATATCATGTCAAGAAAGTAGCTGGCTAATAATACATTTTATTGCATTCAACAGGAACATTTATTAGAGTTACTATATGTCGTAAATTCAACAACGAAAATATTTGGTTTAATATTTTGGCATCGTCGGGTCTAATAATCCTTCCATGGGGCGAAGTTGATTCTGGGGATGGAATAGTAGTCGTCGCAAGACACGAGTGGATTACTGTTGAGAAACGGAACGAGAATTATTTTACTGTGTCCTTGTGCAAGATGAGGTTATTGCTTGATTAAAAAATCATTTGTCATTAGTAATGCAGAAAATGACGAATCTTTGGCTAATTAAATATAACTTATATTAAATATACGATAGCTATAGCTAGGCAGGTAGTAAGATCTGCCTATGTAGTTTTAAAGCATTTTTAGTTTGCAGTGCAATATTCAGACTAGATTCGTTCAACATGCACTTGCTTAACAAACGTTAGCTCTAAGAGGTACATCTAAACTTGATGGGAATAAAAGAAGCGTAGGAGTTTGAACAAGCTACTATTTAATATTTAACTTTGATAAGTCGCATCTAGTTCTGCTCATTTAAAAACTCACTGATCAAATACAAACTTTTCTCTGTTAGATATGCCTTTCAGTGCCCACTCCTTAATATATTGGAATTAATTCATCAGGCATACATAAAACGCCAAACCACTTCTATCTAAAGAAATACTCTCCCTCCCCACTCGACTCTGCAAATTCGCATCTATATTAAGCAATAAAAGTTAGAGCAACCGAAATAACGTAATATTAAATTTAGCAGAAAATGAAAGAGATTGCCATTGCTCATGCCATTCTGCCTAGTCCATCTCCGGCAAATGATGGGAACGAAGAGCTTCGTCTAAAGAACTCACCCGGGAGATATTGTACGGAAACCAAAGGTCGGAACGGTCTTGAGGTAACTAGTAACGCAGAGTAAGCCTGCCATTGACATCTTTCTGATTTCGTCCAGTTGGTCTGTGTTGTTCCAAAATAGTAGAAAACAAATTTGACATGGATAACTACATGATACTTACAATTAGAATATCCAATCTCGAAACTATAGTATAATTTACAAAATAATCTCTGCGATTGTGGACTCGGTGTGAAAATATAATAAGTGTAATTTACTTGATTTACGAAAGTATGACAAGTGACATGCAAGATAACGTTGCGCTATGTAGCTGACAGTTAAGGTGAAAGCGTTTCTTACCCTCTTTGAACGAGTTTGGCTGGCCACCGTGCGTGTAGAAAAAGCGATCACCTCGTTTCCATGTTTGGAACTGGTGGCCAGCAATACACCACCATGTCGGTCCAATATATGCATCTTTAATGTGCCTCTCTACAACTCCCCCGGTGTACAAGTCCACATCATCGGGGGTTCTATAGTACTGCGCTAATTTGGCCACGACCTGTTACGAAATATTGTAACAACAAGCGTTAATGGACACGCAAAAGGAAGCAGTATTTGAGCAACCGAGCATGAGGATTTTCTAGTGCAGAGTCATCCTTTATGAAAATAACACATAAACTGACATATGCATATGTACAGAGATTATATTTGTAAAAGTTCAAAAAAGGTTGCTTACTTCCGGCTCAATAACATCATAAAAATCCTTCCACGAATATGCCCGCTTCAGTCCACACAACTCCCTAAAGTCATTATAACTTGCAATTCCAAAGTCTCTCCCTCGTTTCACGTTGAAAGTTGGCAAGTCCAAACCAAAGGTTCGATTATTTTTCAGGAGCAAATCGCTTACCTATGAGTATTAATAATAACAGCATTGGAGAAAACGTACAGCCGACCTTTGTGACGATACTGAATAGAGACCACCCTTTTGTGGGTAAGTATAAAGTACCACTCCAAGAAAATTAACATCTATCTAATGGACCTCATTACTCAAAAGGACAGATTTCCCCAAACAGGAAAGTAATGCGGTTCAGAAAAGGTATAGGTTGGATATAGAAAAGGTAAGTTTTGAGCAGAAACATTAAATCAAGACATGAATATTCTGTATTCTCCCCAGCATGTATGATACACAAGCAATAATGTAATGGTTCATGAATTGAATATAACACTATACGAAATAATAACTATATACGAAATATTATATTTTAGGAGAAGATACTCACCGAAGGATCATAATACTGATCTACTTTCCTTTGGGGTGTCATGATGTACCCTCGTAATATCTTTTCATAATTGTAAGGATTTTTTAGGATCAGACCACTGTTGTAATATTCCTCTAATGGAAGATGCTTTTCTGCATTGTAGTATTCATCAGCTAACACAATCTTTCCATAAACGGCGGAGTGATGCCTGAAGGCAGCTCCAGCAAATTCGTGAAAAGTCCAAGGTTTAACTTCTGGATCGTAGTCGTAGGAATACCCTTTGGTTGGTGGAAGGATTCCGTAGTCGTACAAAAACTTCCAGCCTAGCAAGAGTGGCAAATATTCCGTGTAGGTGATATGCTGAAAAATTGCAATTGTGATGGTTCTCGCCTCGTTGAAAAGTTTTTCATCACTCCAGTGTGGATTCAGCTTGTACAGTTTTTTCGCACAATAGTTGTGCAATCTCAGCCCTATCGTTTGACCCACCAAAACGCCGGGTTGGAGTGTGGTTCTAAGATCACCAGACTTGAAGCAGAAGTCTGCCGAGGGTTTAAAGCATTCTGCGTCCTTATCTAGAGGCAAAAAGTTCTGGTATCCTACTTTGGAAAACTTGAGCAGGCCGTACTTCTTCAAACGGAGCGAGTCGGTTTCATTTTGGGAAATGCCATAAATGATGGAACAGTCGTGGAAATGAGTTTGTCGGTTGAGCTATACGAAAAATACTCAAAATCAGTAAGCAATATAGGAAGGGTTACATTTTACTTGAAAACTGGGTTCATACATATTATTACCTTGCTCGCGTAGCCTAAAGCACATTGATAGTTTGGTGCGATAACGCCTCTCGCAAAGTTCAGGCAATCTAATGACTCCCGACGGTGACTTTTATAGAATCCATCATCTGGAGGGAGAGCAATTGCATAGCATTTTTCACTAACTTCTTGATCCCCCATTTGGTAGCCGTAACAGCAATCAATGAACTTCCCATCTTCAGATTGATAGAATGGGACATGAGACACATCATGGGCTATCAGTTGTCCGTAGTTAGTAAACAACACATTGACATATTTCTCGGAAACATCCTTATCAGGTAAGGCGTTGTACCGCATGGGTCTCACTTTGTGCAGAGGCTTATGGTCCATTCCGTACCGGGGTTTGTATACATCGTCACTATACCTATGAAAAGTACAAGTGTTATTGAGTGCCAGTGTCACGTACATAATAGGTATTTACGCATACAGATACAGTTTCATTCTGGAAGTGTGGCACATACTTCGGAATACGGATAAAGCCAAGGGCAGTGTAAGCGCTTCCAAGAGTTGGATATTTGAGGTTGTTGCATGTGCCGTCAATACTCCGATATTTGGATGGATAACATTTTTGACTGAATGAGTCGCAAATCTCGCGATACTTTGCTGGCAGGTAGGATGAATAGTCACTGAGTTTCAGTCCGCCGCCATAATAAGACTCTGGCTTGTAACCGTATCTGTGAAAAAAGAAAATGAGACGGATATATTTTAAGAAAACTTCAAGGTTGGGACGAACGAAGATGCAAATACTAGATATGTACAGGCTGACAAGAGGAAAGCGGATGATAGGCTGGATTGTTTTGTGTGCTTGAGATACACAGCGTTTCTTTGAACTAACTCATCTGAATAATTTAATCATGACTAGACTAGTTGATATTGATATGCAAATTGACTAAAATGACTTCTGAGATGTTCTGAGAATCACCACACTACAACTCCCATTTGTGAGGTGGACATTAAATGTCACCGTCACTTTCTTACACATTTGTGTGCATGTCTCGTGAGTTACCTACTCCTACCTACCTACTCAGTCGGACTTATAATAATAGCTCACAAGTTTAAAGTTTGTTGAACCAACTTTACTACTAAAAATCCTGTTCTAGCATGCCTCTCCAATCGACGACGTTACAATTTTCGTGACTCACCGATTTCATACGCAACGCATTCGCATTGCTATTGCAGATGTAATTAAATGTACGAATTTAACAAGAAATTTCTACATACGTTTTATAGGCATAAGCTGTAGCGATTGCGAATACAGCTCCAGTTTCTCCCAAAGTTTTAACTTCGTCGTTGTATGTATCTTTAGTGATCCCGTTTCCCCAGTATGATGGATCGTCTTCATCCCGTCCTAGACCCTGGTCGTGCTTGTAGTATCTTTCGTAGTAGTCCAGGGCGTATTTGATAGCCTGTCTTATGGCGTAAGGAGGAAGGTTGACGTATTTTCCATCATAACCTCCGTACTTCTTGGGGTCATAGTTAATGATTGACTGCACACCCGCTGCAATGACACAAAGCCAGGAAAACTCAGATTACTATAATTCATTTAACTGTCTGTTTGACAAATTATACATAGGATTGGGGGAGAAAACTACATATAAGCTTACCGTAATGAGTTACATCCGGACAGCACACTCCATAATAACCATATCCGTACGTGCAAGATTTGTAGTAATTTGAGGATTCATATCGGTAGTGAACAGCAGTTCCATAGTATTGAGCGCACAAAGCTAGAGGCGTGCATGAGCCCGGGTAGCCTTCAGGACCGGAACATTTTGAATAGTAAGAAACACCCGATGATGACCCTTTGTATCCGTATGATTGCTGCTGAACTTTTGAATATTGAGGTGTGTATTGCGCTGCCCTTGGAACACGATTTTGCTGTAAACCCCAAAATGCCTTTTTTTATTTTTCCGAGTAAATTATAGAGTGAAAGATGAAAGTAGACAATTAAACCAGGGTCGTCGTACCAAAATGTCTCCAATATTTTCGTAATCAGTCGGATCCGGGTAATCATCTGCATCTGGGTTTTCAATAATGATGGTAGCGATTTCCTCCGTATCCAGATCCAGAAAGTAGGATGCTAAAGGAGGAGGTACCCGAAAACTCCCACTGAAGTCACTGCCTCCTTGTTCTCCGACCGTCAGGTCTGCTTTCGAGGCGGCAACAAGAAGGAATATCAGAAGAAATTTTGACGATTCCATCTCTGGACACTGAAAACACCGAGTTCAAATTAAACTTTCAAAAAAAATGTAACCGTCTCCAATAAATATCTCATTATCTCCCGTTTCTACAACCTTCTTTCAAGAGCAGCATACACTCTGGACGCACGATGATGGTCGTTGCCTGATGATGACTGAAAATGGAGTCTATGAACTTTCCTTGCCATGCCGCACAAGCGGTGGATAAGAAAATTAGTTGGTGTTTTACGTGTATATGGAGATGAGGGATAAGGAAATGGTAAGGTGTTTA
>JAANSN010000260.1:0-70635 GCA_036850665.1 Dicranocentrus wangi
CACAAAAGAGCAAATTTTTCTCTGTCTTTGGGTTTAGTCAGTTATATATTATAAGCCTTTGTATCTAGTCCACTTTCCGCATCTCACTTTTCTCGCAGTGTGTCTGTGTGTGTGACTCGGTTGACTTTCCCCGACAAAATGTGTGCGTTTTATTTGGAAGGGGAAGACAATGTTTGGAGTGGTGAACCCCGGAAGAAGAAGCAGCAGCAGCAGCTCACAAGGATCCTTTCACTTTTCCCATGACTTTGCTCCAGAAAGCGTGAAAAACGAGTGAAACATGCCAAAACACTGGAACATTTTCACGGTGTAAATGAGATACTATTTTTATTGCAAAGAAAGCACATGCTTTTGCCTTCCTGCTCTCTCAGTTTTTTTTTTTGGAAAGGAAAAGGGCTCCTTTGTTGTGGGTGGATATGAGCAGAGGTGGAGAAAATCATCGGAGTGAACTGAGTCTGAGACTAGTTGATGGTTTGTTTCTGCAAACTTGTCTGTTGACTTGGGTTACATCGGTTTGAAATGAGAGAAAAATGAGGAAAGTGGGGAGTCTCTCGATAAATGTAGACGACCAAAATTCCTAGACCGCTAACACCAACCAACTGAGCTCACATTTGGACCGAGCTCTGAACCTGGTTCCCTCTTTTTCCCCTTCCCCTACTATCCTCTCTCTCTCTCACAGCTACAACCAGCCAGACAGAGTTTCCCATCCGCTTTTTCCTCGCACTCTCGCTCTCTCTCGCTCTCAAACTCTGCCCGTGCCCCGGCTTGTAAAAAAACCATGAAAGCATACACCTACTCAACTTACTCTGGCGGAGAGCTACTTAGAGCCATGAACAGGGAGGGAGAGAGTGATTCCTTTCTCGCTTCTGTACAAAAAGCACGAGATATATTGTGAGGGCAATACATAGAAATCGAATTCCTCTCAATGGTGGTGGTCGGATATGTATTGCCAATCGCTTCTGCTACTCACATACGTATATATTACAAAAACTACTGTGTAAAAAAGAAATTCTCAAAAGATTTTTCATGCATCAAGCAAACGACGACGAGACGATGTTGTTGTTGTTGTTGTTGAAGAGCGGATCTTTTTACTCGTTTCGCTTTTGTCATTTCACGGGAGAAAAAAAAAGTTGAGGCCGAAGTCATATATGATACCACCACCACCACAAAGCCCCCAAGAGAAAGGAAATCAGAGTAAGTCTTCTTCCTTGTTTTTTTATTCAACTCTCTGAATATCATCATTCGACACGGGGCATTTTGTGATGTATCAACTTACGGATGTCACATTGAAAATCAAAAAGGCGACGACAAGGCCGTGAACAAGGCCTGCTGGAAAGAGAGGTGTTTCCTCCTCCCTGACGAAATGATATTGAAAAAAAAATGTTTTGATTTTCTTAGCGGCCAAAGTCAATACATGTGTAGTAATATCTGGAGCAACTGGAGGGGAAAAGATTGGAGGAGAGTATGCAAAAAAGTGAGTACCTATAATACAGAGTAGTTGAGATCACCTTTTGATTCAATCAGAGAACAAGAGGAAGTGTGTCTATTGTAAAATGCTCAGTTTCCAGTTACCTGCCTGCCTGCATCATCAACATAGCACCCAGTAGAGGGAAAGGTGGTGGGGGAACACATTTTCAATCATATCTCGTTTGAGCAACTTACATTCTATCCTATCAGAGACAGCAAGATTTTTGGCTGATAGCAAAAGTAAAAATATTATGCCTCTTGTTCACTTTCTCTCCTGGAAAACGCGAAATGAAAAGGAGGACTCGACTGTCTCGGAGGAGAGGGAAGCAAGCAAACTTCAATTCTTATTCTGATTACCCAGCTAGCTACACACACATTTCTCAAACATTATGTATAACTCGGTCTGACAAAAACAGTCTATATTTTCCTCCAAAAAAAAGATTTAGATTGCCACTTTGAATACTTCTACTTGGAGGAGGTCTATGAAAAAATCGTATTAGTTAAAGGGATGAGAAGAAGCCTTCACATGAAGAAGAAGAAGAAGAAGAAGAAGAAGAAAAAAAACTATTCAATTTTATTCTCTCCTTTTTTTGCAAAAAAAATATCTATCGTTCTTCTTTTGATTTCAAAATCTTTGTGATAACTTATATGAATCCGCTCACACAATTGAGAATGAAAACAGGAAAGGGAAAAAATAAAAAAAACGTTGAACAAAGTCAGCCTAAATTCGTCATTCAGGAATCATCATATATAGTTTCTCCCTCCTCCTCAGGGCCATCATGTTTCCCCAGCTCTCAATTTTCCCTCTTTTCACCACCACCACCACCACCGTTCCCTCCTTGTCTGTCCTTTTTTTTCCTCCACACACTCGTGCTCTCGAACTTGAGCTCTTGTCCCGCTTTTCTCCTCTGGTCGCTCGCACTTTTGGGGTTTCCTTTGGACGCGTGTGTACATTCAAAAGTGGGCTACAATGTAGACAATTTTTCTTCATCCTTGCTATTTTTTAGGATTTCCTGATTTTCCAAAGAATCCTACATGCATCCCACGTGGAGCAGGCTTCTACAGATTCCACCCATATATAGCCAGGGAGAGACAAGGATGACAATAACTCAGTTTTCAGGAAGACACTAGCTGGAGAAATGATGACGAGGGAAAGAAAGGGAGTCAAAATGAAAGAGAAAAAAAATTTTTTTTGAGTACAAACGGAAGAATAAATTCCACAAAAGAACTATTTTCTCCTTTTTACGTCCACTATATCCGTCATGGTGGGGGTATAGCTTTAAAATCGATTTTTGTTTAAAAAAGAGCCTTTTTTGTTATCCCGTTTATATTCCATTTTTATAGGTGATCCGATTCATCGGATATTTCCACGGGAAAAAAATATGATTCACAATGTGAGCATTTTATTTTTCGATCCCTTTCGAAATACTTTTTGACATGTTTTAAAAGCAATGCATGCTGAGAGAAGAGTAGGTTTATGTTTCCATTATACCGGCAACTACACGACGAATCGGATCAAACATAAAAAAAAAAGTTGAAAGTAGGCTCCCATCCCAGTTTTTTAAGACACGACGACAACTGGTTCCTTTTTCATCCCGAGCGTCTTTTTTCTCTGGGAGGCACAATGGAATGTGTGTGTGTGTGTGTGTGTGTGTGTGCGGAGGGAGGTGAAGCGAGGAAAGCAATCCCATGTTGAAAAGAAATGACCTCTCATCACCACTGTCACACTGCCACCTCCACCACCTCCTCCCCCTTCTCCCTATGTTTTTTGCCCCAGAATGATCCATTTGCAATGGTGCATCCGAAACTACTATTGTGGGCTTAACGCAAAATCCAATCAACCCCCATCTCGAATATTTCATGTGTGAGTAAAAAATTTGCGAAAAAAATGCCGGCAGTGATTGCATTGCCGTTGAAGCATGCACGTCATGTAATCCTTCATCCAGAAGAAAACGCTTCACTTTATACATAAATTTTATAACTTAGAGGGTCTGATTGTGAGTTGAACTGTGTGTGTGGATGGACTATAGCTCAATTCCCTAGTTGTAATCTCACTCACGTATTATTACATCCCGATGAGTCATATTTAACTTGACTGTGAGAAAAAGCTTTAAAGTGATGATTGGGAAATTGAAGACGGCAAACTCTTGAATTTCTTCTGGTTTTTCCTCTTTTCACAACTCACATATAGCCAGCCATTCCCATACACTCTAGCTCGCAGGACCACCACCACTGCCGACGCTACTGGTAGTATAGTAAGCGGTGGTGGTGGTGGTGGCTCCTCGCTTGAAAACCGAATCAGGTGAAATCTGTAAAACACATTCCTTCTGCTCGCACAAACTCGCAATCAACAAGATAGAATGGATAAATATTATGTACGTGAGGGCCGATTGGAAAAAATGGTGTTCAAAAAAGTACTTTCGTATTTCCACATTTGATTTCATCTCCGCTCCTTCTCCTCTTCTCTCTCTCTCTCTTCTCTCTCCCTCTCTACCAGTTACCAACCGTGACTTTTAATCTTTACTCCAATCGTCTCCTCTCCTCTCTGCTCCTTTTGCCTACATCCATAGATCATAGTACGAGCTCCTTAAAAACATGCATGCTCTCTGTCTGTGTGAATTGCATATTATGATATGTCAGGCAGGTTATATCTGCCCGAGTCGTCGCCCGTATTACGGAGATGTGGCGATAGTAGGGACAGAGCGAAATAATGGGATCGCATCGTAAAAAAAGCAAGCCTCGCAAAAGTTTCCTTTCTGGCCTAGAGAGCCAGTAGTAGTAGTAGTCCCCCTGCCTCCTAGGTTTTGTATATCCTTGGAGGGGAAAACTGTAAAAAAGCAAGTGGTGGAAGCAGGGGGGAAAGTCATACAGACCTACATAAGCCTACGGCTTTTTACCAATTTTCGCCACCCTTTTTCAATATGCATTTATAGGAATGATGATGAGGCCGATGATCACCATCATCATCGTCCTCTTTCAACCAGACACACACATTTTATATCCCATTCCTATCACCAACTTTTCCTCGTTTGCCTCCTCCACAATATTTTTTTTCTTGGTGAGCCAGCATTCAGTAGCAGCAGCAGCAGCATATGCTCACTCCTTTCTTTAATTTCCTTACAAGCATATGAACAGAATCAGGGTTTGAGATCGAAAGCAAGAAGAAAAAATATTTTTTTCAGAGAGAGAGAGAGACAGACAGAGAAGTGCTTTCAAAGGGAAAAAATGGGAACTCCGTTATATGCAGCACCAGAAGAGGAAGAAGAAGATAATGTGTGTGGCCCCATCCCCGCGTGGAGGACCTTAACAAAGGAGATAGGAAGGACTCTAGTCGTCCTAGTGGTTTCGCTACAGTAGTAGCACTTTACCAGTTCTAGTGTTTCTGGGGGGAAAAGAGTCAATATGATTTCTTTCCTTTCTCTTTTCCCCTTCCCCAGGAATCCTCGTAATATTCATCGTAATCCACTTAGAATGACAGACACCCATTATTCCAATATCCTTCCAGGTTCGCCTTCTTCTCCTGCAACTCTGGGAATCTTTTTTTTCCTCGCTCCTCGAGAACCTCCTCGGATCGTGAGCACTTTTAGTATATGCATGCTAAAGAAAGAAAGAAATGTGTGTTGTCTCGTCATCCCATTTTTGCTTTTCTCCTCCTCTCAAGGACAACGACGACGGGAAAAGCGGAACGGACTGGGCTTGGAAATTTTTCGGGAGGAATTTACATTTCATATCAATACATACATCTACATTAATGATTTTATTCTTGGAGATTATATTCAAAGGGAAGGACTCTCGTTGGAAATTGAAAGAAAATCATTGGAAGCAGTAATATCATCCATCGAGATCTGTCGAACGAAGGGAGTAGGTATTTGCGTAGAAAAAGGGGAGAGTCGAGTGAGTGAGTGAGTGAGTAAGTACATTTTGCGCTTTATTGGCTTTCATCTTCTTTTTCCCTGGAAGCGAACGGGAGCAGGCATAATCAGTGCGATTCCTAGGTGGACTTTATTTACTCCACCACCGGAGTAGAAGGTGCAGCCTTGACAGCCCATTTCATTTTACTTTTTAGGGGATTATTATTTATGATTAGTACCTCCGTTCGCTGCTAGGATATTTGAATGTAGCGTTTGTCAAAATTCCGTGTAATTCGATTGGAAAATTGTTGACTTGACTCCAACTGCCGCCTGCTCCTGGCTGTTGTGTAATAATAAGCGATTTCTGGGAAAAATTGGATTATATTACAATATCATCGAGGGTTTGTGGAGCAGCAGCAGCAGCAGCAGTGGCGAATCAAAATCCGTGACTGAAAGTTAGCCTACTAAACTGATGATGAGATGACATTAGGAGAGAGAGGAGGAGAGGATTTTGATACGCTTTAGATAACATAATCTGGTTTACAGCTGTTGAGAAATTGTATGATATCTCTTTTGCATTCCTCAAGCCCGAGAACGCGGAGACGACACTCCCTCACTTTTCCCCATCATCATCCGATCCTCCTGATCTTTGACTGTTTCCAGTTGATAGGCACCACCGCCGCCCTTTTTTACCCAGGCAGTTATGCTCTCAAGCAGAAACGATATCTTCGTCGTCGTCGTCCTCGTCATTTCCCACTTCACTCGAATAAAGTGAGTTAAAGCACGGAGAAAGAGGAAAAAAATTGAGGAAAATGTTACATTGGCAAATTCAAATAAAACGGGAGTACGATTGAATGAACAGGAAAATGATTGAGGAAGCGTTTTATTGCTCGTATGACAGTCCCACCTTTTTATAGGATTACTCCATGGAGGATTTTTTGCCCAGAGAGGAACTACTACTCTGGTGCTTTTACCCTGTAAGAGTTTTTGCTCAAAGTGATCATGTGTAAAAGGCCTTTCAGCCGTTTTGTAAAGTGACAACAATCAGGAAAATGAGAAAAACATGTTTTACATTTCACGGTCCACGACGTTTCTTACTACTAGTAGTAGAGAGAAGAAAAAAATGAAATTTATTTATTGGAAAATATGAAGCTAAGGAGGATCATGAGAAGGTAAATATCAACTTGTAATTTTGCCAGGGGAATATATAGGTAGTAAGTAATCCGATACAATCTCCATGACTATCTTTCTGCAGCCAAAACTTTCGGCTCCAAGTCCAATCCCATGACAACGTGGATGAAGTACTTAATTTAAAATCGGTATACATTTTCATTTTCAGTTGGATGGTCAGAAGAATCCTCCTTGAATTACAGGCACGTGCTTGTTCTTGATTCACCCTCGACGCATTAGTTACCACATGCATACACTCGAATTCGTTTATGCTTTTGAGAGTTGTACAACTGATTGGCCTTCGATATTTGCCTTGATTTTATATCCCCATATTGTATGCTACTGACATGAGATGCTGGCTGGCTAAAATGCAGCAGCCCGACGAAACACTGTGAGTTTTTACTTTGCGAACCCAATTCCCCACCTAATCCCGAGAGATTTAAAGTAAACCGTGATTGAATTGTGTGCGCTGAATATTCATGTGAATTTTTTTATTTCTAGTTTCTAGAGTTTTTTTTTGGGGGAAATAGCCACTTCCGCGTTGTTGCCCTGAACTCAATTCCAGAGTATTGCGCATTTATTCCCTTTCAATCCACTTTTGTAGTTTTCACTAGTTTGTTTTATAAAATTTGATTCTCGGCGAGTAATGTTTCATTTCGCCAGTTTAATCCCGCTTCCTTCATTCTAACTCGGATATTATGTGGTGATGAGCAACCATAATTGCATATGTGATAATAAAATAATATAAAGGCAATGTACAGAGAGTAATTGTTTTACATGTGTATTGAAATTAGCAGGACTTGCTACTACTCTTCCTCCTCCTCCTCCGCTCCGTTCGGAACTCCTCTCACTTGTATAAAGTTTTCAAACTCCAATCTAGCATGAAGCCGAGTGACTTCCGTCATGCAGAAACTCAAATAACTGGAGCATATATAACTCGAACAAAAATGTGCTAAAAGAGTTGTTGTATACTCTAAATATTCAATTGACAATATATAGGTAAAGGATTCACCTAATGTTTAGTAGAACTACTACGTATAATATTATGAATAATGCTCATTTCATTAAAAAAAATTGGAATTCCGGAGGAAAAGCCCCACTTGCTCTGCTCCTACAGTTAACTTCAGAGGGTTGTGCGTTCACATCATCAGCCCAGCAATTTTTTTGTGTGTCTGATCCACTTATATTCATTGAATAGGAGATGATCAAAGTTCCTCTCTCTCGATTTGGATGCCAAAGTTGAACTCTCCAGCAGTCCCAACTCTTTTTTAATGGCTTCCTTTTGCCAAAAAAAATTCCAGTGGTGCTAATTCCAGGAAATTTTGTCAAACCCTCTGTATATATTTATTTATCTGGAAAATAATCGAGATGAGCAAAGAAACGAGTTTTTTAACAGCTAAATCTGCATTCAAGTTCCCAATTAAAGCGGACTCGGAGTGGAGCTCAAGGCATATATGCCCCTAGCTGGAGCTGCTGCATGGAGGCTCTCGAGAGTTTTTTAGAGTCGCTCATTGTTCCTTCCTTCCCCTATATGCTCATCAAGTACCCCGGAGAAAAAAAAACTTGCTTTTCCCTATTTTCCCTTCAAGTCATTATAACCACTCGCTCTTGTATAATGTAATGGACGTAATTTACAGAGTTTCCTTCACCAGAAAAACATAAATAGAGACCGTTATATTGAAATGGTGCAGCGGATTTAATAGGAAACGAACTCACTATGGGATTCTCTAGAAATTTTTATTGAGGATCGGTTGGAGGTGAGAGGCAGCAGGATTGGGAATTCTCAGTCAAGTCAAGTTGAATTTAGGCAATCAACCCCCCAGACAAAAAAAGGGAAATTCACTTTTCCCTATTGCCCATCCTTAATAACCAATATGGTGCTCTCAAACTGAGTTGGAATATGGGGCAACTACCCGCTCTGCTGCTGTCACCAGTCCCTTTGGGAGTTTTCACCAGTGGAATTAGAAATCACTCTTGCAGATTATACATTTCATGATGAGTTCCCCTTCCTTCCTCACAACCAATTTTTATCTTTTGCTCAAGTCGTCGTCGTCGTCGTCGTGGAGAACATATGCGGCTAACATAATTTTATTTTTGTATGTTGTATTTTTACTTCAAAATTTGGGATACCTATATGTTTTGTCCTGCTGGGAAAACTGAATGGACATCATTCCTCCGCGCGCCGCACAGCTATTCTGCTTGTGTGTGGAGAAACCCAAAATCATTTTATGACGCTCTTAAATGGAAATTTATAATGTAAATAGAGCGCCGAAGCTATAGAGACACGCTTGTCCCACAGGAAGGAAACAAATAATCAGTTAGTAGCTCTTTCTCTCTCCACAACAAGCACTCACAGAGCAGAGCAGAGGGAGAGAGAGAGAGAGGAGGAGAACTGCTCAAAAATCTTTCAAGCCGTAAAATGAAATCCATTGAGAAATCCATCTAATTTCCAAGTGGCAAATAACAATATCAAGCACACTTTTCCTAAATCCGTGGATTTCCATCTCATCATGGAAAGGGGTTTTCCACTTTGTTGACTCCTCACTGATTATAACTTAGAGTATTACATTACACGAATGAGTTTCCACATTGAATAGCCGGGAAACAACCGGGGTTTGAGTCTCTCAGACAGAGAACCAGGATGTTTCATATATATTTTTGTACAGAATAAAAATAAAAAAGGAAGCAGAAACAAGGTGAATAGCTTATGATGCTGGGGTGAGGCGAGCAACACAGCAACAGCAAAGCTCAAAGGATAAAACGGAGCAAGTGGACTCCTTTCTCGATGTAATTACTATGTATTTAATTTCCTCCACGGACGGGTATATGGAGGGGGCCATGGATCCGGACTGGAATGGAATGGGCATTAGTTTGTGCCTATATATATATATATATATATTCCTTGCCTTTCCGGGTGATAAAGAGGCTCAAGCCTCATCTGCTTCCCCGCCATCATGGATATTCATTACTACCTGGAGAAAGTCGGCCACAACTAAATTATAGGAATTACGTTGTTGATGAAGTATTGTACAAAGGCAACATTCCTTTGACTAATTCAGCCCCTATAAAATGAGTAATAACCTTCCTATTGGAAAACTTTTTAAGAGAGAGAGAAAGAGAGAGAGAGAGAGAGAGAAAGGGATACCCATCCTAATAATTTTGGGGATCACGGTTTAATATCTCCATCCAGGGAATTGATAAATGAAGGAAGAGTTATAGTTTTTATGCTCGTACATATTGCATTAGCTGGATAATATTCTAGTTTCGTTTTACGGTTGCCAAGGCACACACACAACTACATCTCCTGCACCACCCCAGTTGCACTACTACTACTACTACTACTACTAACTACTACTACTACTACTGTATGTTTACTTTTAGTTATGACGGAAGTCCATTTGCCATCCTCAAAGCTGGTATGTGAAAGAATAAGGAGAGAAAGAATTCTCGGAGAGAGATCGAGTCCGAATTTGAGCTGAATAGACAGGAAACTTCTTACTTTTTGTATGAAACTCCATGTAAACGTTACCCTTTCTCTATTTAGCTTTTTCTTCTTCCCTCCTCGTCTGAATGAGTTGGGTTGGCTGGTGGCGTTGAATCCAAACGGAAATATGCAGTAGTCATACATTACATACAATTCCCTGCTGAACCGTTGCATCCGTATGATATCCCATACTTCACCCAAGTCCATATATTTTCCCCCCTCTCTATTCACCAGCAGCAACCAACCAATATGCAATGCAACTCAATGGAGCAACGCTGAGCCTACACATGCTTTTTTTACTGGAAAAAATGGATTGTGGAGCGTTCCAACATTATGTAAAACTCCATACATGAATGCATCCATGCATTGTTACAAATCGACTCAAATCATAACATTGCGATTCACAACGCTTCTCCCAATGCATCTACTTCAACTCCAGGATAAAAGCATTAAGAATGCAAGAGTGAGCGCATACATTATCCACTTTTATTATGCATTCTCCAATACTTTATCTTTGAGGCTGAGGTGCTCTGCCTGATTTGACTTTTCCCTTTGAATCCTCCTTTTTGACTTACAGTCCCACTTAAACATTACATTTACACGGGAATGGGAGCCTAGCCGTCGTGCTAAAATGGATTTTATGAGGGAAAACGGGATTCTGCACTTTTGTCAAAATGGGTAGTGGTTTTGGTAGCTACACACATTCGTCGTCTGTCTCCTCCTTTAGGTAAAGATTTCGGAGAACGAATGTTTAGGGAAATAAAATAAATGATATTCAATGTTAGTCCAATTACAAACATTAGCGTTGCTTTGATTGTACAAAATAATATTATATTATTCCTCCTCCATATTCCCATTTAAATTTTTTATCAGCCAAGGAAAAGGAACGGTCTTTTATTTGTTAGAATTGTAAATTTCTTTTTTTTTGCAAAAAAACGAAGAAGAAAATCCTACAAGTATCCGTCCTCTCGCAATAAGTTTTGATATGTATTAAGGTTCCGCATATATTAACAATTTTTTCATATGCATGCATAACGAATAAACTAAACGAATAGGGGACAGACTTCCCTTCAAAAACCATAGCCAAGCCCAAACACCCCCGTAGTTTTGTAGTTATCAAGTCTACACACATACGCACATCGAGATGCATGCATAATGTGATATCATTAAATACAATAGACTGCTGGTTTGTGAGTCCAAGGCCGAGCCAAAAACTTTCTATGCTCCACAGCAGCCTATAGATAGAGGAGTCTAGTCGTGATCACCGTGTCTCCATATTTTTCTTTATCCTTTAGATTAATATGAAAAAAGGAGAGAAAATGGGATATCTATAAAACGCACATACGTACGCACATGGACAGAGAAGAAAGAAGATGGAAGAAGGAACAAATTTGTGATCCAACTTTTTTTTTTGAAAAGCATTTCCAAAAAAAAAGTTTTTTTTCTTCGTTGGTTTAAGAAGAATCCAAGAAGATTATAGGAAGGATAATAAAAGTATGGGAAGATTGTAAGTTAAAAGGGACAAGAGTGATGTTCCAGGTTATATGGAAATGGCTGTGATTCCAGTTCTTTCCTGTCGTTGTCTGTCCCTTTCCCGTATAGAAAACGGGGAATCAAGCCAATGCATATGATTAGAGATTAGAAAAAAGGGAAAAAGACCATGATAATGCAAATCGGTCTATAAAATTTCCCTTGAAACTTTTTCCCTTTTGCTCGCACAATTTGTGTTGAACTCATCTCTCTATACCGCTCGCGCTGGAGGAGCTCTAGGTAGCCAGCCCCTGTGTTTGTTGAGATGTGAAAGTCAAAGGGGGAATATCCAGGGAGCATGAAGGGAAAAGTGTACAACATGCACGCCGAGTTGTAACTGTAGAACCAGCCAGACCCCGCTGCCGCCGCCGCTCACTGGTTGTCCCCATTATTCAGAAATCATGTAAGAATAATGATACTAACCAGGAGGATTTCTAGGGAAAAAAATATGCGATTGAGCCTGGCTACGCAATTTCATACCAGCATATAGCAGGAGAAGCCGGGGCAAGGAAGAAGAGAGAGAAGGAGAGAAAAAAAAATTCTGAAAAAAAAAAGAATTCTCTTTCAAACATGACATTTGTAAGGGGGAAACGGAATTATAATAAGAAATGTGTAAGAGCACGCTGGGATGCTCCCAAATTACTATTTGCTCCTCTACGACAATTTTCTTTTCGCACAGGAACAACTACTGTAGTAGTAGGAAATGTGCATAGAGAGTGGAGGAGAATCTCTGTAGATTTTGGAGGAAATGTATGGACTCGGAGTGCAATAATGCTCTTTGATGCATTCATGCAACATCACCCTTATTGTATGATTATTACAAATGTTATACAACCGTTACAAGCTTCTTTTCCTTGTGAAAATCTCCCACACATGCTTAAACAGGGTTGTTAGTGGGGTTATTGTCGTTTTGCTGCTCCAACCCGACCATTTTACAAGCTGCCCTTGTGTCTCTTCAAAAATAAATAATGTTGCCTTGGTTTCACTCTCTCACTCTCTGTTCTTCTCTTCTCTTCTTGCTGCTGCTCAATTATTATTACTTGAGATTTTAAGGGGAAATCAGATGTTGATGGCTTGTCTCCTACTTTCATTTCTTATTCTTTTTTCTTCTCGTCCTCCTCCTCCTCCTCCTCCCCGTGGCATCCGCGCCGTGACTACACACTGCGCTTCTGTGTGGAATTGCAGGACATTATCTGCGTAATGATGATGGTGATGATGTTACCACTCTTGTTAACTGTGTGTAAGCATAAAGAAGTCAAGTCTCTCGAGTAACTTTACCAATGGTGTAATGTCCCTATTCAAAAGCTAATAATAACAATTCACGGAGTGACTTATGCCAAAGAAAGAGAGAGAGAGAGAGAGAGAGAGAGAAAAAAAACCGTAGGAAATAGGAGACAAGAGGGGACCATCATCAAAGGACGACGAGGACAATAACGCAAACAACACCAACACAATCATAGTCATAATCATGATAATAATAATAACAGTGCATGTACTAATATACGCAATAGTGTAGAAGGGTACGATGATGATGCACGAGCTAGAAGACGATCATGATGATGATGATGATGATGATGATGAGAAAAGTAAAAATCTCAAAGAGCACAAGACGCAGGCAAAGACTACGTCGCGTCGGTCAATGCACTGAATTTTATGTTCACGACGACGTCCATCTCGCTCGACCAAACTGGGTAGACTTGACTTGAAGTCGGTTATTATTATTATTATTTTTTATGTTGGTCCCTCTTTTGATTTCTGGGGATGTCTCCCTGAACTTCAACCCGTCCCGTGCAAATCAACCCGAAATGTGGGTTTTCTCCAATTTTGCAACCTTAGGCTGCTATTGGGGTCCTATATATAGTCCAGGAGAAACCGAATAATCCACCCGGCGAGCTATATAACTAGGCCCGCCGCTAAAGGTATTGCTTTGGGGAGAGTTTTACAATTTGTGAATCAAATTGATGGAAGGGATTGGATTCGTCGAGGTTTGGAGAATATCAACTTTGGGAAATTGAACATCACCCCAAATCAGTTCAGACTTGGCCAATCCATTACCATCTGCCTCAGCTAATGTGCAGTACCAACTGCTCCAAAAAAGGGAATCTTAGATTGGTGCCAAGGGTTCCAGAGGAGAAAAAAAATGATTGCTTGCTTGCTCACCTAGTTTACGTTCCATACAAATCAGCATCTGAACCCTGTGCTAGGCTACCCACTCCCTCCCTCCCGCCCTCCCTCCATCACACAGCTAGATCCCTCAGCTACTGAGTATTACGCACGGCGAGTTGTTAGTAAAAAAAGGGGAAACCTTGGGTGAAACCATAAATTGTGTCAGTATATTAATGTGTGGGTATATGAAGGAAGAAAAATATTGAATGAATTTTATTGCAAAGGAGTTCACCATCCTCGAATATCTGTTGTAAGTAAGTTGAGAGAATATAGTGCAACTTTTGGCCAAGTTCCCGAATCCCAATATCTTATCAAAAATCAGTGGATAAAAAAAACTCCTCCTGTAATTTCTCCTGCTCTCCTCTACAAAGATTTTTTTTGGCAAAAAAATACCTAAATGAACCCTATAAAATTGTGTAACTTATCAAATTCAGATTTCTCGGGTGAAAACAAGGAGAATCTTGTGGGGGAAAGGGAAAAAGTCTTGAAACCGGAATACTTGCAATAAATAATAAAACGGAACTCAATGGTTGTGTGGGTACTTCAGCGAAAGGCTTGCATTGCAACTTGGGAATAGTTATGAACATCAGACGGAAAGTGTGTGTGTACGGAAAAAAACCAACAAAAAACTAGCTGTCTGGCTGCTGGGTTGCATGTGTATTGAGATGATGATGATGATGATGGTAAAGAATAAGTGAACTTTTTTATGCATAACTCTCTCCCTCTCCTCTCTCCTCCAACGTTAAATTTCAGTAAGGAAATATATAGCTAAGTATCTATAGGAACAAACATAGATTATAGGAACCACTTGAATTTGTTGCTGTAGCAGGGATAATGGAGTAGGAAAAAATGAGTCAAGTCCAGCCTGGAAGGAAAGATGATGATGATGCCACATGGCATTCAGTTGGCATCATTTGAGAGTCCATGTGTGAAGCCACACGACAGCAGCATAATATACAAAAAAAACACGGACTCGGGATTATTTTTTTTACTCTCCTTCTTGCCGGATACCCGCTCATCGATACTGTATATAAAAGTGGAAGTTGTAGAGAGAAAAAAAATTGTTGGTTTGGTTGTGCACAAGGATCCCCTGGAAACCTCAAAATTCTACCCCGTTGATTTAGTCAACTTCCTTTCCTCCTTTCCTTTACTACTGCTACCCGAGTATAAATGCTGTGGGAAAAGGGGGGTTCCTCCGATAGGGTAAGTCAACCAAGGGAAACAATGCAACGCATTTGCAAGCGTATAGATCACAAAGATGGTTTATGGACTGGGAAAATACGAGAGGGAAAGCGTGTGTACGTACGTACGTACATACGTACATACTACATGCATGCATCGCACGCAGACAATGACCATTACTACGCCGACCTGCCTGCCTCCAAAAAAGTTGCGTACATTTCACCTAAATATGATTCGCTTGGCTGAATGAGCAACCCGATCAAGCTTACAGACAGATACAGTGATAGCGGAATTCCAAAATCCGGGATATACGGGAATCACAGGGGGACTCGGAACGGGTTTTTAAAGGGAGACGGTGGTGGTGGGAGGTAGTGGGTATGGTGGTATAGTTCCAATGTAGGAAATGTGGGTATAGTGTGAACACATAAAAAGTAAGGAATGACGAGCCCGATCGATTCCACCTCACCGACCATAACTCTTTTTATAGCCCATCCTATCTTGAGCAAATTTGCCAAAATGATCATCTTAGCCAACGATGATTCTCACTCACTCACAGTTTCCCTAAAAAGAAAGATTTTAACTGTGTGAGCCCCACTTTTCCCAGAGTCCCTTTTTCTCGTTTTCTTGGAACGGGAACGTGGTCTCCTTTTGTTGATTTACTTATGTCTATTTGATCTCTTTCTCTTTCGCTCGCCCTGGCTCTCAGTTTTTGGGCTTCGTGAATCTTATAGTGTGGTCTCCTCCAGGAGACATCTTCTTCAGATAAGTTTAGACAAGAATGAACTTAGCGACAAGGAAAGGGAAACTATCTTCCTGTGCTTGCAACAAAGCTACCACCACTCCATTATTCTTGTAATGTGCACTAGGTAGTGCACCAAGAGATTTCCGACTGCATACTTACTAGTTACTACTACTTCTACACTACCTTGAGAGTAAAATACACATTTATTTTTCACATGTGGAAACTGTGGAAGACCACTGTGACGTGTGGGCTGGCTGCGGAGTGGAGTATATTATGACTAAGCTATGATGGCGTTTCTGCTCCCCAGCTACCCTGGGAAAAAAATCAAGACTCGAGAGTAAAATATCCGAGTTGGTATAGAGTTCTTCACAGAGAGAGAGAGAGAGGAACTCCATATTTCGAGGAGAAATCGGGCTGTCACCCGGCCCAAAGTCAATCTGCTGCTGGCACTAGTTGGGAGCCCGGGTGAGTGACAAGAAAGACCTAATATATCAGCCACTTTTCTACTCCTTCTTCTTCCAATTCCATATTTTTTGAGTTACACACTAACTGCACGACGACTCCAAATGGGGGCTTTTGCTGCACTCCACCTCCTCCTCCTATTTCCACTCATTCTTCCAAAAAAAAAATAATATTATTCCCTATAAGACGTGCACATACACACAATGTGGAATACGCTCATCAAGGTTTTTTTTTCTCCTTTTTGCAACGCTTGTCTCCTCTTCCCACTCAACGCAGATGCTCCTGCTGCTTCTGCTGACGAGAAACCTAACCCAGTGAATTTTCACAATTTTTTTTCTAGTTGGCATTGCAGAAAATGGATACGGATTCGAGATAAATCCTTGATATTATTACACAGACAGAATCCTTGGACTACTACTATATTCCGCTGGCTAACTGAATAACTCGATGAGAATGAGTGACTAGTCACTTACTTATTCTCTACCTACCTACTCGTCGTCGTCGTCGTCTCCTCCAAGAGGAGAGTGAGTGTGTTAGACGGAAAAGTAAATTATAGGGAGGCTTCTTCTACTTCCTACTAGAGACCTCCGAAAGAACGAACTACTTACTTCTACTATTTTTATGCTTATAGGATTTGGCTTATTACTACTACTACAACTCTTCCTTGAAACGGATTTTTAGTTGTCCACCCATTTTTCCATATTATACGAACATACGTACGTCGTCGTCGTCGACTTGGTCGTCCGCGCTGAACATCCATACTACTCTAACAATCTCTCCCAATATAACTTTTAATCTAACCATATATCTGGTTAAAAGAACATCCATCCATCTATCTATTTACTTGAGAAGATAAACTCGAGGGAACGGGAACGGGATGGATATGAATCAAACCAGCACACACACCCAGCCAGTCACCCCTGCCTACTCTCACCACCAACCATATCCCCAAAAAAAAGTTATATATGATGAAAGGATTACGTATTAAGAAACGAAAAAAAAAACTTTATTCTGTCTCCTTTTTATTATTTTATTTCAGTAATGGTCTCCCTTGCTTCGCAATCGCATGGACCAACTATGCATGTCATCTTCCCTATCTTCAGTGTATCTGCTTTCCATTTCTTGGAAGACAAGTACAATAATAATATAATATAGTTAGTGGTCGTAACTTTGATTAGAGGATTTTTTACTATCTCTCCCTTCTTCTTCTTCTTCTTTTCTCCTGTTCTTCCCTTTCCCCCTTGTCAAGTGGCAGGTTTCCTTGTTAGCGAAAATCCTGACGTCCGCGTAACTTCTGGTGGTGCAGCTGATGATGACTCAAACTGACTAACCTAGCTTTTCCTCCGAAAAAAAACGACTTACTCGCCTCCTGCCACAACTCCTCTTATCAAATGCACAAATATTATCTATTAACTGGGTAAAAAGGAGGAAGAAGAAGAAGAAGGCTCATATATGCTCATATAACTAGTCGTATTATTTTCTTTTCTGAAGGGAAAAAAATCACATCCAGCCAGCCCCAAGATTCGAAGAGGAATGGGATACATCTTTATATATTTTGAAAAGAGCATTGAATCAGCATCATCATCATCATCCTCGTCATTCCTTCCAACCCCCAAATCAAGCCGTTTCGGCACTTACTTGAGAACACGATAAATCATGATATTTTTTTTCTACGAGTGCCAGTTGTGAAATCTGACAAGATGTTTTTTTCCTCCAACACCACCACCAGCAGCACCAGCCATGGAACGAGCATTCCAAGAAACTAACAATGCAATCAATACCAGTAAAAAAAGATGATGAGGAAGCACATAATATATAAGTAGTATAACGTGTGTAAGAAGCCCAAGCACATGGGTACCCAACAGCCCGAACGGGATTTCTTCTACATTTGACTCCAATCTTCTTATTATGCATGTTTCCTCCTAAATATGCGAGCTGATTTTTTATATCTCTCTATAATATCTTATTTTCTGGTGCGGCGGTTGGCCAAGGCAACAGTTATTAGCTTGGAGACTATATAGCATATCATATAGCATATACAATATTATCATCCTTTAGTAAAGATTTTCTTTTAAAGTTAGGCTCAGCAGCTTAATATAAATTGTATCAGTTCAACCATTTCGATTCCCTTCTTCTTCTTTTTCTTCTTCTTCTTCTTCTACGTTATTTCTTTTTTTTGTTGGGTAGGAAAAAAATTGGAAAAATCTTGCAACTCCCATCGCTTGACACATCCCACGATCATGAACTTGAAAAGAGGCGGAGGAGAGCCTATAGTTTCGCGGTAGCAATATATATCTCTTGTCGAATTCGAAAGACACTCACACTCGTCTGATATACCCTGGGAGAACTAGAGATCAATTGTTTCAGACAGAAGAAGAAGAGAGGAGAGAAAAAATGAACGCGAGTTGAAAGGAGTGCCCTGCCTGGCCTGGCTCTGCCACCGCCACCCCAGCCCCCATTTCCACAAACCACCACCCTGACATAATATTTAGACTCAGATGGCTTTATCTGTTGTGTGTCATTCTCCCCATGAATTATGTCACTTAAGAGGCTTTTCCCAAGAAAAATATGTATATAGTCTTGTTATCACCCGAGGATTTTTATTGACAAAAAAATATTTCTTCAAGTGATACATCTGGATATTGTGAACGCGTAAAGTAAAGTAAAAACGAATTACATAACCAAACCAAACCAAAAAAAAAAAACCGGTGCGTATACATCCCAGCACAATCTTACACATTGTTTCACACAGAATGAATCTCTTCTTCTTCTTATCCTCTTTTTCAAACTCCAAAGTTTTGTGTTCCAAAGTTTAAAACAAAAAAAATTGTGTGTAAAAAAAGGGGCTCTTTCTTTCTTGTACAGAGTTCACCAATGTGCGTTTTCCTCGTACAGTATAGCGCATTGTGCGTAACGAGGGGGAGAGAGATGAATGTATATTATTTTTTCGTTTGAGAGAAAGAAAAACCTTATAGCACATCTGTCTCGTGTTCGGATTTTTCTTACTAAAAAAGACTTTTTTTTCTTTCTTAAAAAAACTTTTTTTTTCTCACTTGCGCTCATCCGCAGAGAGGGAGTATTGCTGGGGATGAGGAGGAGATATACAATAGGTAAACGTCGCAGTTTTTTGTAGAGTTAGGTCAAATACAGGACTTTGTGTTTTTTTTTTCTTCTCCTTTTGAAAGTGAGGAAAATCATTTAAACAAGTTTTTGGTATGTGATTCGTTCCTTCTCTTATCGTTTCGTTCTCTCTGTGTGTATTTTTTTGTATTTTTGTGTATATATATATTATTGAGCCTCTGCTGCTGCTGCGGTTTAAAGTTTCAGCAAAAAGAGTTGTATTTCAGATGGAGTTGATCCCTTTAGTGTAATAATAATGGCCGGTTTTCTGCTTATAATTAAACGAGAGCAGTGTGTGACGACGGGACCAACTCTTCTCGAAAAACTTATATATACGGCCTGCCTGCCTGCCTGTGTGTCTGTGTGTAAAAGTGAATAAAGTGGGAAGCGAGAAAGAGAGCAATTATCTTGATGGACGCCAAACTGAAACTTGTTCTAGTCACTCACTCACTCCAACAGCCGCAAAAATACGGATTATATACACATCCTTTTCGATCCCACAAAGCAGTGGTTCTCTTTATGGACTCCACAGTCCACAATTTTGGTAAACCTCTATACAACAACCAACATTCAACATACAGCTTCTGTCACAGTTTCAATTTCAAAACCGTATGGTCGCTTCGAAAAAAGAGAAACTTTTTTTTTCTAAAAAAATATATAGATATATTATATACCTACATATAAAGTACACTTGTATTTCTCCAAGGGACCCCTTTCCACATGGCCTCCTATGTGCCCATTTTTTTTCCCGAGCAAAAATCGGGTTGTGTAGTATGAGTATAGGATGAAGTCAACTAGTAAAGAAAGTTGGTTGCCGGTTTAGTACAGCGATAACTTTACTTTTTTGCCTCCTCTCTTCCTTGAGGAATCCTTTAAAAACACTAAAAAAGTTGTTTCACAAAGAATTTATTACTTCCTTTGTGGCTGGAAAGACGAATGGGTTTACTCCATGGTGCATAGCGTTGGTATGTTGTCGGCGAAATTTTCCCAACTTCTCTGTTTTACTCTTACCCTGTCACCATTTCCCTACTACGGAGTATATATATATCCCCCCACACACACGCCGGACTATATACACACTGGATCTGGCCTTGCATGGAATAAGAGACGAGGAGAAAAAAATATATAAACTTCTCGATATTGAGTGTCACTACGAGGCGATATTTATATGACGAAAATACTTTTTTTCTTCTTCTTCTAAATGTTTACACAATTTACCACATAAAAATATATACATAAAAATATATGCACACACTGATTTCCTAGCGAGTAGTAGTCGTTGTTGGCCTGCCGGCTCAGAGAGAGAGAGAGAGAGAGAGAGAGAGAGATTGACTTTGTGCCGAGGATTTTTTTTGTATTATCCTCCGTGCTTCAACTAAGCTAAGTAACCATGCACTTCCGTTTCGGTAGTGTGTATTTTATTTTACTCCGTCATCCGTGGCTACACGGAGGAACTCAAAAAAATATATATAGCATTTTGCCCTAGTGTATCTTATAATAGGAAAAGGATAACTCCAAGTTTGCTGTCGGTTTTAACTGACTTCCTTCCTCGAAAAAGGGAAACTTGCAAGTGAGTTGGACAGATCAGGATAATTATACTTCTCCAGACACCCCTCAGCTTTTTTGTTATAACGGCAAGCAAAGGGCTAAAAAAAAAGTACCTAAGTAACAACACAAGTTGCAAAAAGGGTTTTTTCGCGAGCCTATAACGCCACCACATTATGTACGGATCAGAATAGGGAAACGGAACATCCGCCGGCCGTGAGTAATCTTCACAAATAGAGAGAGAGAAAAAAAACGTTGAGTTTAACCCAAACATAAAGGTTTATATATATATATATGGTGGGACGGACCGGGTTTTGAGAAAAGGTGTTACCACCACCGCCTAAAAAAGGGGGTGTCTATATATTGGAAGTTGCTCTTATCATGTTAATTTGCTTAACTTGAGTAAACTTCCGGTAAACGAGCAACGTTGTAATAAACCAACTTGTTGAAAACTTGCATGGCTTTTTATCTTCTCTTTTTTTAAAAAAAAAAATCTCAGTTTTGGACAATTTTTTTTTCTCCCATAAAATCCCATTGCGTAATCGGTCAAGTTCGGGGCCAGCAGGGAACCCACTACTGCTCCTGTGACAAGAAATCCTCATCCTGGTCATTTTCTCAGGGAAGGAGGTAAAGGCCGAAAAAAATGAGCGGATATTACACTACATTACATTAGAAAAGGTAGACATCAAGCCGGGCCATTAAAAAATTGTGGTATGCGCGTTGCCCATTTCCCCTGATTTTCCCCTGGTTTAATACCACTTTAGGTAATATAACCACTGAGGATGAGAGTAACAGTGATGATAACCACTATCAAAGCTTTTAAGTCGGCGCCCTCAAAATGTAATATCGTCAATTAAACTGATAAATAATTCTAGTTTTCCATCCATCCACCGTCCCGCAAAAAAGAAGAATTCCCCTTAGTTCCCCACGCATTATTGTAGTAGAACAACATTAGCCCCAGTTACACATCAAAAACTCAAACTCATCCACCAGAGTTTAGTGGCTGGGGAGACGTGTGCTTGCTCAACTCTCTCCACCATCAACCATATCATCATTGTCATCATCAAATCCCATATTTACAAGCTAAAAAATAATATAAAAAAGGAGGAAAAAAATGTGTTGTATATAAAGTATAACATTCCATGTAGGCGTTAGAACTTTGTCTTCTATACATTCACACATTTTTTTTTTGTTTCAGAGGAGAGGTGGAATATAACCTCCTCCAGTCCGCACTATATATTATACCTCTTCTTATTTTTCTTCACTCCTCCGAACAGCTTTTTCTTTTTCGATGAAAATGTGCCTAACTGTTTTCCCACGCTACATTCATAATATGGTTCTGAACAGTCAAAACTGCTTAGGTATAACCTGCAGACTACTGCAACACCGGGCAAGTATGGAGATTTCGTGTTTTGTTGTTGTTATCCTATTATTTTGACTATCTCCTCTTATAACCATTTTTTTATCCATTATTATGTTCATATTACATTTTATTCTTTACATTTCTTGTTCCTTCCATGATATTTTTGGCCTAAGACGACTGACTCTTATAGCATATATAGCCACTTTAACTTTGCTCTCACTCACTCACTCACTCACTCACTCACTCAGAGTCAGTGCTTCAAAAGGGCAGAAGGGAATGAAGGGAAAAATGGGGAAAAAATGTACAAGTTTTGTGGAGATGGCTCTATGGTAAATTGTACTGGTGCAGTAACACTTTATTACAGCCTTTATTACCATGATTACAGTAGGCATTAGCCCGATGAGGTAAAATGCAGTGCATCATCATGTACACGCACTTCTAGAGATAAAAAAGAAACTAAGGTATCTTTACTACCTTTTCCTTCTCTCCCTTTTGTTCTTTCCTGTTTTTCTACTCCGAAAAGCCTCCTCTCTCTCTCTCCCGTATCAACTCTCTTGAAAAATAAAAAAAAGTCGAAGTCGAAACAACTCCTGAAAACAAATAGTGTGTGTGGACCCTACAGCTCAAAGTGCAAACAATGAAGTGCAGCAGCACAACTCAACTCACTCAGCTCTCGCTCTTCTCAAGAGGAGAAAAAACAAAAAAGGTCGTCATTGTAAATATAGGGGGAAAATTGTTGCGTACAATTTCCACTATCCACTCTATTTTTGGTGGTTTTGAATCGAAAAAACTACCTTTTAACACGAAACTATAGAGAGAGAGAGGGAGAAAAAATAAATATATAGGGATTTCGGGACAAAATGAAAAAACAGAACTTGTACTTTTTTCCATGATTGTGGAAAAAAGGGAGATGGAGAGAGAGAGAGAGAGAGAGAAGGAAAAAAAAGTTTAAAACAAAGAGCAATTTTATTTCCTTTTTGATACAAATGAAGGTATCAGGTAGGTAGTAGGTAGGTTGGAACGAGGATGATGACAATCTACAACAAAGTTTGTAAATTCGCATCGTGCAGCAGTGTGGCTAGTGTGGCACTGGCAGCAATGCGCAGCAGTGTTGATAAGAGCCGCAGCAGCAGCCGGCTTCTCCTTTTGCTGAATAACCACAAAAGGGAAATCATCATCATTATCTAGACTCAATTTTTTTCCCTCTGCATTTAAGTGCACACTTGTGGAGCAAGTAATGAGCTTCAAGAAATTTATAATTAGCTCAAATCTTTATTATTTCCCTCTACAATATTTGTAACATAATGGGAGAGATGCCGATACACGAACGTCCCTCTTTGAAAGGATATGGTATTATCATCACTTCAAGGGGAAAAAATTATGCATCACTAAATTACTATTAGTAATAGACACATTCCCAAAGTTACACAGAAATTGCAGTGGAGTGAAACCTGTCGTGAAGAGCGAAAAAAAATTACATAGTAGTAGCTACTACCTACCAGGAGCAGCGTCAGCAGCAGCAAGAGGATGAAATAATGAAGAAGAAGAAGTAGAAAAAAAAATGTGTAATATCATGTGTCTCTCCATCCGTGTCCGACTAGCGCTAGCTAGAGCTTCACAGATCAAGATTGCTTTTATTGTTATGCATAGGGAGAAAATATATGTATACACGAAACGAATTAGAGAACGGGACTAAATACCTTAGAAACTGTCAGAGTTTCAATGGAATCCACCCGTTTCCCATTAGTCCTCCTGCAGCATGCCCACCATTGTATATGTTTATTACGCCTGGCAGGATAGCGCTTTTCACTTTAAGATCGCTCCTCTTCTCATTTGCCTTCTCAAAGAACAATGCCACACTTTGCCACAAACTCTTCTCGGCAGTCAACAGAAGAAGTAAGCAAAACACTCCTTAAAGTCAAAACCGGGGAAGACGGGGTGGTGGCGGTGGTGGTAGTGGCGGAGGTAAAAAAAATAGGAAGAAGGAGTGAAGTGAAACAGAGAAAAAAAAAGTTAAAATTCCTCCTCCTCCGAGGACGACGACGAGGAGGAGATATGACGGTTTTGCCTGTTGCACTTGGATGACTAACATGCTACCTATTAGTTATTTGAAGGAGAAAAAAAAATTATGTTGCGTTGGAGCATGAGGTATTTTGTCTGTTGCTGTTGTGAAGGGAAACGGGGAATAAGCGGAATGTTGATGGGGAGCTGGCTGAGCATGATCTATGATTGAGAAATGAATTGAATATTTCTCTTCACGAGCTTTATGACATGGAGCTATATAGCGAGCGAGTGACGAAGTGGCAGTCTCTGCATCTCAGGGATAAATAGCAACATCAACACGGTGGAACATGGACAATGACGCTGTTCGTCGTCGTGATGAGGGGAAAAATCATGCTGGTGATGATGATGATGATGATAGTGGCAGTAGTAGCAGCAATTTCTGTTGATTCTCGGATGTATATGGGGTGCATCATGACGAACGAACGAACAAGTCGAAATGGATGAAATGTTAAAGTGAATGAGAGAGGACGGAAAAGGGATGATGATGATTTCTACGCTTTGGTATGCAATCTTCATAATATCGGTGTAATATTCTTAAGAAACTAATAACAAAAGAGGATCAAGATTATAATACACATCAGATCGAGAGCTCTCTCTCTCTCTGTTCCCGAGTCTTAATGTAAAAAAAAGAGTGCATACCAGAACACTTTGCGTTCTTTTTTTGCCGGGATGGATGCCGTATTACAGCTAAAACGCTTTTTTCTTCTCCTTCTTCTAAACTCGAAGTGAACCAACCGTTCTCGGTTCTCTTTGTTCATTTGTCGAAGCGATTTAAGCCTAATTGCAAGTATTTAGCGAGAAAGCATTTTGCTCTCTGAACATTGAAAAAGAGTTCGACAATTGCAAAGAGAAGAGCTGAGAAAAGTGTGTAATGAATATAGAGAGTGTAATGGAATTCGAGAATGCAAACTTATTCAACATGATCTACATTTATGACGGTTTATTCGTGCTACGGCCGATGGTGGCTCATACTCACTCACTCACTCACTCACTCAGAGAAAACGTTTCTTTTTGACTCATTCCTTTTGTCGATGATGCTCTCACAGTTGATGTTTGGTTAGTTATTACTGCCACTGCATAATATATGGGACTAATCGTAGCAACAATTTTCAATCACAAGGCCCTCGGGAGATTCAAGATTTTCAAAGTGAGCTCAACAACAAGAAGAAGAAGAAGAGAGAAAAAATCTGAGAGAAAAAAATATTAGAAAACGAAAGAGGAATGAGGCGAACTCATAGGTCATTGCAAATCCAGACAAAATATTTTTCAACTGTACATTCTTTTGACAGGAGCGTCGAACAATAACATGAGGTCGACGAAAAAAGAACAAAGTTTGAAGCCAGTTTCTGGTTGTGCATGCATATAACTAAACTATGTGTACACCTCATCCACCACCACCACCTCAGCCATTTCTTGATATTTTTTTCCTCTTCTTCTTCTTCTTCTTCTCTCAAATAATAATCATACTATTACAAAGTGCAGAGCTAATGGATGCCGACATAGAAGTGAAGCAATGAAATTATGCAGGAAAAATGGTGTGTATACGACGAGCGTATATATTTATGCATGAAAAGTATGTAGAGCTGAAAAACATCCTTTTTCAAACATTTGTATTGTTCTTTGCATTTGTATAATAATAATAATGCTACAATTTTCCCCTTCGTTCTTCGTCTTCGTCGTCGTTCAGCGGCTCACAGCTCAACCTAAAATGATGTTGCAACATATTTTATGAATTATTTGACTTGCCTCGTATGCTCGCCTCGCCGCTCTGCCTGTCGAGAGCGATGCTACCTACAAATCATGCAGGGTTATTACCACATGTATTTATTCCAGCAGGGAAGAACAAAATAATAATCGAATACCTATGAGCCCACTTTTGTGATTTGTACACACAAGTCAAATGAACCACATGAACATGCATACATAATGAATTGAAAACAATGCCGAATTCATCTTCATCAAGAACCATTGATCACAGTCATTTTCATTCCATATCAGACTGTGCCGTAGCGTAATTTTATGGGAAAACGGTCAAAAAGGGAAAATCCTCCGTATGCTCAACCAGACTAAATGTGTAATTACCTATGCACAACATGTGTTCGCAATGCAAATCGCGAGATCCGCATCCTTTAAAAAAAGCACAATGAAATGATGTCCTTAGAATTATCATCCTTTTAGCTGTTGTTGTTTTGAACAGTCTCTACCATCTCCTTTCTTGTTGATGATGAGGCATATCTTTATCCAAAAATATATATATATATATCCACCGCTTGATGGTCGAATTGATTTTTTTTCTTTTCAAAAGAAATGCATATATTAATAACAAGTATGTAGCCGACCAAGTTGAAAACATTAAAACTAAAACTTAATTGTCGTAACGATAACGACTAAAGGCTTGATGACGAATAATGGTTGTCATGATGATGATGATCGTACAAAAAAAATCATCAAAGAAGTTCGTTTACAAAAAAAAAAACGAAGAGTGTAAGAAAACTATTATATTTCCTTGGTTTTATAAAGTATGAGTTCATAAGTGAGCATGACGGATTCACGCATAATCATACATGTTTCATGTTTTTTTTGTCAGTGTTGTGAAGTTGTACGACCAGGTGAAAAAGCAAAGTAGGTATGGTTTGAGTAGAGATTGGAGAAGATGAATAATATTGAACCTACATTATACCACCACCACCGCCGCCGCCGCCGTAATGATGCCATTTCACATTGATTTTTTCCCTACAATTGAAAATCCTCATCTCTGTATTTACATATACTCTGGCAAAAATCCTTTCCACTCGAGTTTAGCATTGGGGAGGAGGAGGAGGAGGAGGAGGGGATTAGCGGAGGGGACATTGAAAATTAAGAGTATATTTTCAGAATCGATAAAAAAGACTTTTTTTATCTCTCTCTTCATATATCATAATTTACCCCTTTTGAAATCATTTTCACCAGTTCTGGGAACAAGTCTCAATCAAAAAGGAGAAAAATAAAGCTGCTTACAATCATTTCATGCTTTATTTAAAAGAAGGGGAGAGAAAATCCCCTCAAGACGATCACCCAGCTTAAAGAAGCGGCGATGCAGAAAGTCGTCAAAACAACGGTAAGTCAAGGTAACAGCACATTATTGCAATGGATTGCGTCAGATGATGAGATTTATTACAGGGGAAAATGACTCTCGAAGAAGGCTTGTAACATATAAACAATATAACGTGTGATGATGGGTACACGCACTGCACATGCATGATTTCTACTTGGCGCAGTGGAACAACTTCAAAGATATCAAGGAGCAAAAATCTTATAATATTAGCATTTCGAAAAGGTATGCAAGTCATCCTGCTCTATAGAAAAGTTGAAGAAAAAAGGGAATCATTCAAACTTCCTATATGCCCATCAACGCTCATCGCTTACGTCGCGTCCTCGTCGTCGTCGTCGTAGAGACAAAGTTTCTTGAAACGAAAAAGAGGCAATATTAATAATATATCAACAAAAAAGGGAAATGGAGGACACTACTCCAACCAAAACTCCTCTCTTCTGCTGCCACACTATCACCTCACTCCCAACTAGCTCTAGATGTAAGCCAATAATGCATGTATATTACAAAACTATTAATAATTGCCATTACAAAAATGTTCCAAGTATCCATATCATCATACAAGCTATCAAGCAGACTGCGCGGACCGACCCACTCTGTACGTAAATACGTACATCATCATCATATTATTTCTCCTCTAATTGTGTTGCTTATTATGCTCAGTTCACATATAGGAACAAAGTAATAATGGTATAATGTGCATCGATAATAATATCGGGGATGGTCCTCCTCTCTCATCCTCACCACCAAAAGGAACGTGAAGGACTTGCGATAAGTTGGGAAGGCGAGGAGAAGAGCGAAAAAAAAACACGCTCTATCTGGTCAACACCAACAACAACAGTGACAGAGAGGAGCACAGAGCGAGTATATAGTAACTAAACTTCAACTCATACTCGAGAGTCGAGTCTTATATCAAAATGTTAAAACATGATCTATCTGCCTTGTCTTCTTCGTCAGATTAGCTCCTTTTGCTTATTTCGCTTATGTTGTTATGTCCATCTCTATACTCTTTTCTACTCCAACTGCTTCACATTTTCGTCGTCGTCTTCTTGACTTGAATTTCGCCTTTGCTGGCGAACAAGTGAACTCCGGGGATGAGCAACAAGAAGAGAGTATATATAAAAAAAAGGTGAGCTTAGAGAGGATGATAATGGTCATGAAGATGATGTTGCTGATCATGATCATCATCATGATGAACCTTTATTCTTTCTTTTGCTCACATAAACCAAAGGAGAAGAGATTCGAGTATTGTGAGGAGGAGAAGAAATATATATAAAAAAAATGCGTTTCAGTTCATATACAGGATGCCAAACTGATGAGCAAAATGCAATAGAATGCACACACACACACACATACACACACTCAACTCTAACTGAATTGAACACACGCTCTTCCACTTGTTCCCAGTTTTTTCATCATCATCATCATCATGGTCATCGTCATCGTCAGCCGCATCAGCATCTCACTCCCATCACCAACGAAATACATCGACTTAAAGCATACCTTTACCTTTGACTTCAATAAGTGATAAGTGGACGAACCACTGAAAAAAGTTGACTGCCAAAAAAGAGTAATAACAATAATATCCACGAACACTGATACATTGAATATATTAGGGCTCAAGTGCATTAACTCCCATCTCCCATGCAACTTTACATGGTAATAACTCGACGCTAATAAAAAGAGGATTTTTTCACTCATCATAATTAATCTTGTATGTCTACCAGCATCGTCTATCCGTCAATTCGCCCTCTCATCTATAATCCATCTTTTTCCCCTACTTTTCCCCTTTGACTTCCTACCAGAAAATTATTTTGCTTTTCTTATTTCCATCCAACCAAACAGCCATAGCCACAAGAAGCAACACAACAGAACGCGACGACTGACGGAGTGATGCAAAGTAGAAATGGCAGAGAGAGGTTGAATAAGCCAAAGGAGATTTAGTTTTTTTAGTTACAAAAAATGAGCATTTTGCACTGTGTAGCATCAGCAGCTTTACTTTTTTTGGATTGGTAAAAATGGGAAAATGTTAATTTAGCTGGTTTAATGATACAAGAATATATAGCACTGATGCTAAGATACGATACTCCTGTCACATCAAATGACAATGTTCCCCACAATGGATACATTTGCTTAGTCATTTAATAAAATAAAAAAGTTGTAACAATATAAAGTAAATTTTTTGTTCAGACAATCAAAACACATTTTTGTACATCTCTCTTTCTTTCTTTCTCTCTCTCTCTCTCACTGTGTCCGTCGTCGTCTCCACTGACTGTTGTGACTATGTAAAAGTTTTTGAGTTAAACAAAAAACAGCAAAAAGGAGCACCACTCTGCTTCGCGTAGACAAGATGGGATAAAAGCGCAATCCAATAATAATAATAATAATAATAACATAATGGAAGATGAAGAGTCAACTTTTTAGTACAAAGTGATGTTTATTGAGAGGTGGGTGATGTTGATATTTTGACAGTTTATTGACAGCAAGAATATTTAGGTTTGGAGAGATATGAAGCGAAAAGAAATTGGCAAAAGTTTTTTTTAATGAGTTGTCGAACAGTTTATGCGCGTTTTTGAGGAGAGTTCTTACTTAGTGGAGTTGTGACGATGACGACGGCGACGAGAACGACGAAAGTTTTTTTTCTTCGTCTATTTCATTTACCTCGTGCATCGCGTGGGTTTCTGTTTATATATAATTTAGACGACGACGACGACGACGTTTTTTACGGTAGTTGTGATGGTAATGGTGTGTGGTGGTAGGTTGTCAACTATTAAAGAATATTAACATTGCATGTTATTGTCATTCCCCATCCCATCTTGTGCCTCCCCTCTACACTGTACAACTTTTTTTTCTCTTCTTCCAATTTTTTCTCTTTTCTAATTATATGGGAAACAGAGCGGGTGAAATCTTTCCGTGTTGGGGATGCAAAAGTGTGAGTAGTAGTTAGTAGTAGACAGAAAAAGAGGAAAAAATGCATTACATGAATTTTCGCTTGCTGATAAGCTTCCAAGGAGAAATTTATGACTGACTTGAGATACAATAATAATAATATAATACATATATACATACGTGGTTGGTAGTCGCCGTCGTACCACACACAACGTCGGAACTGATTATGCATACAAGATTGAAGATATATATAAGACATAAGTATTTTTAAAGTCAAAACTCCATTACGTTGTGGATTATAAGGAGTAAGATGTAATTGCAAGAGAAAATTCCACTTTCAAGAAAAGAACCGGTTAATCCTCGGAATTTATCTAGATTCAAAACCCGAGAAGTGCTTAATCTAGATCTGCTTAATCTTTCCTTTCACATTAATCTCCGCAAATCTCCTCCACAACACATTTCATTCCAGAGAGAGAGGAGAGCAGAGGGGGGAGTAGGAGAAACTGCTGCTGTCGGACGACGGAGCACCCACCCAGCAGCAGTTTACAAAAAAAAAATCAGTTTTTTTTTCATATGGGTTTTACACCCTCCAACGAGGAGAGCATATAGCTCGTTTCGTACTTCCGCAGAACTGTTAGCTAGGAGGATAGGGTAAAATAATTATAAGGATAATCTAATAAATAATGATATAACATTATGAATTCGTAACCACCGCTGCTGGCAAAGCTGGCTTCCTAACCAAAAATGATTTATTACATCCGCTCAAACGCACAAGCATAATCAAGCTTTTAAATAGGTTCGTTGTTGGCGTGTGTGCATGAAGAGGTTAGGCCTAACTAAAAGTTAAGCTAATAGAATAGCGTTTTTTTTCATACCGAATGCTGTATGTTATATTTTTTTTTAAATCTAGCTTTCTATAAAACCATCATGACATGAAAATGTCAGTGATAACACTCACCTTGCTTTTAATTATGATCCATTATCCAAACTGCGATTTTAAGTGAAAATCCAGTAAGATCCCTGATAAAACAACTATTTTTCAATTATATCATTCAGGCAGGATAACTTTTTTTTAAATTTATTTATAAATCTAAAAAAAAAAACCTAATCACACAGCAGCTAAAAAACACAAGAAAATACAACTCTAATCAGAATTAGGAATACACTTTTTGTTTCAGAATTTAATTTTCACACAAGCGCACTCTTTCACTTCTAAACGCACTTTGTTTTATTGCTGGGTACAAAAGAAACGCTGGGCAGCATGGACGTTTTGGACGACGACAAATTATAAGTTGAAAAGGATGACAGAATAGCCAAAAAATTTATGTATCATCAGAGCATTCCATAATATGGGTTTCTATTCCTCATTAACTTCACAAACTCCATGCAAATTCACGGTTGACACAAATACAAGGAAAAAAGAGCACCACCAGAGAGGATAGGATGACTTAATATTCCAACAACAACAACAAAAAAAAGAATCTCGCCTTTCCTTAACTGTTGATTCACTTTTTTGGAGCCCACCAACCTCGAATCCCTCTTGTGTTTATATTATATTGCTCTGAAGGATTAGCGAAGCGCTATTAAGAAGGTATTAAGCTTCAATTCAAGTGTAAACTCTTGCTGAATTCCCACTAAAAGTACAACACCGAGCTGTGGAGCCTCCTTTTATGTTTTCCGCTGAAACGTTATATAGTTATATTTTTATCCTTTCGCAAGGAGCTCACTTTTCCTTGGTGTAAGCCGACAAGTTGCTTCTCTCTCTCTGTAAATGTGATGTGATGATGATAATTTTCCTTGTGTGAACTTTGCCCGTGAAGCACATTAACTCATTGACAAGTACAACAGGCTTCCATGCGGTGACAGCAAAAAAAAGAGTAATCACTCATGGAAAATATGTCAGCAATTCCCATAAAACAGTGTAATCCTTTTGCGGTTTCTCTGTGGACTCACTCGCAATTGCGGCTTATCTCTCGAAATGGGCGATTTAGTTAATTTGAAATTAATTTTTTGACTGCTCCAATCCACCTTTATTGTTTCCAAAATGGAGTTGCTATACTTTGTATCGTCAAGACATTTACACTATGAAAGAAACAGAACAGCCTATTCACGTTTCCTATTTTATTCCGGAGCACACTTTGGCAATGGGGTTGTTCCAAGTTCCAACAAAACCGTCGTGTTTTTAGATATGCCTTTCCATTTATAAATTTTTTTCATGCACTTCAGAGATCCACACGTTGCATACAAGTATATTATATATGTCAAGCACTTGGTTAGGAAACGGGTACGCACGCGTCTATAGGATTTTCAGACGTTCCACGAAATAGGAAGACTACTACTACATACACGCGCTACTATTTTTCTCATGCAGTCTCACATCACATCCCTCGTATTCTCCGCACTTCACAATTAATCCCCGTCAATTAGTAGCGTGTCCAATTAGATTTAATTTAGAACAGATCCATTAAGACATTGACACCCTGCTGAATTCCATTGAGGATGCAAAATTGTCCCTCTCTATTCCAAAGATTTTTTCAAATCGTTTAAAAACACTTATTAAAATGATGATGATGATGATGATGATGATGACGCTATTGCCAAGTTTTCCGATTGTTTCCACACTAATTATATTTTTGTTAATAATAAAAATCCGGGAGTGAGCGTATTAGTCGCTTATTGTTACAAAATATTTGCATGCACGCACGTCAACCCCCTCCTGGCCTTATGGAATCCACACACAAGACTTGAATCCAGCCGTGGATTCTTGAAAATTTTTTCACACATTCAATATTGAGCGCACACACTTCCCCAAGGAAAACAGCAACACAAGCTCTCCTCAACACAGGTTCAACAATTCAACTAAACCTGAAAACGCTATGGTAATGTTAAGCAAAGCCAGAAAATATAAAACGAACCACCCCACCACTGCCACCACTAACCACCACAGGCACACGATTTTATACATATCTGTCATTTACTCCATAACGGAGGAGAAGAGAAGAGAGTCCCCAAAAGACCATACAATATTATTAGGTACGTACAACAACAGACAGAGAGAGAGGGTTTCTTCGTCTACATACATCCATTTCACACATTACACGTAACATAACGAGCATATCAATTCGTGAAGTAAAGTAAAAGCATCATCAGAATCATCAACGGCATTCACCAGGCAACCATATTTTTCCTTTTGTACATTGAAGTTAGAAGAGGAGCTATCTGAACTGAAGCTTCGAGGCTTTTAACCATACAAAAAGGATCAGCTATCAACTCAAAAGTCTCACAACTCAAAAACTCACCCTCTCAATGCATTTTTTTTCTTAACCATCATTCCTAATGGTTCTTATGCAGTGGTGTTGTTGATACTGTGATGCTTCTAGGTTGCTAGTTGTGTTGTAAGTACATTGGAAAAATATATATGTATAAACGTTTTTTCCCCATTGCCGTCGTACTTAAACATCCATCCCATCATCATCATCATCCCCACACAGTCAGTCTTCACTTCTTGATCTGGTTGACTATTCTATCTAACTCTAACAGTGGCAACAACAACGACGTGTTACACGAACGAAACCCATGTATTGCCGTCGTCGTGGAAAAAAAACTTTAAACATTTTTTGGCCTTACCTTTTCTTACAGTTTTATGAGTGTGGAATGAAAGGCAAAGCTACACAAAACATTTCGAGAGAGGGTCTCTACAATAATGCATGCATCGATAGCTATAGGTATATAGCAGCAGCAGGGTTGTTGTAGTTGTTGAAGCTACTAGAGTATTGTCAGTCGTCGTAATAGTGGTTTAACTTTTTTGGAGTTTTGCTTTCTGAACCGTTGTCTATTACAGGAGGAGATAATAATATGAGTTGGCTGTTTAGGCCTCGAACGAACCGAACTCAACAATGTTAGCATAATTCTGATAATGCTAATGCATCTTGACGCTGTTGTTTCTTAAGATTCCAGTCCTCTTTGATACAATGCACAATATCCCATCTGTCTTATGGCCAACAACGAAAGAGGCTTCAAGAATGGGTGTACTACTCGTATACCTCAGCTCACTCAGTGTACATACGAATTTTTCTCTACAATGTCCGTCGTATGTCTTTCGTCTTCGAAAAAAAAAATCCTCTTCAGAGAGAGCTCTTTTGTTGCCGATTTCCACCTTCATGATCATCACATCATAGGCCATGCACTAACAGGATATTGCGTTATATGGGATGCGCTCTAAGAAAAAGAACTGGGCTTGGCTTGGGATGAATACGACGATAGAGCTAAACGAAGTTATTCAGGTACACAATGTGTGATTTCCTTCATGATGATGATGAGCCGCTTTTTGGTAGTATACTCTACTCTGTGTCTGTCTGTACGCATATTTTCGTTATCCTTTTCGTGACGGTGGACAAAAGCGGACAGCGACAGCAAGTCAAATATCAATGAGCTGAGAAGAACCACCATACCACCACCACCAAAAAGCATATTACTAAAGTGGTTTTGTAGTCAAGTATAGCCACAACAAAATGCACATCAACATCTTCCCAATGTTCTCTCTCTCTCACAGTCCTCTTACCTTAGAGCAGAGTATGAATGCACGAAGGAGATGTATCCAAATTCATTTTCTTTGTGTTGACTTTAAATACTCATATTCGAAGAAGATGTGCAAAGTGCAGAAGAGCATCAGCCAAAGTATTCGATGACCAACTCACTTTTCCATTTTCCACTGTCTGCAACATAATCATCATCATCATCATCATCCAACTCTGCCTTGCGTTTCTTCAATGAGGGATGATGATATATGTAGAGCCGTGCTTTATTTTTCATATGGATTTTACTGCACGCTGCATGCTTCCCTTTGTTCCACCAGCACAACCACCAGATCAGGGAATATCATATCATCGTTGTTCGTGGTGTACAGTCAACGCGACTCTAAAAGTGTTCAACAAGTACTTCGGAAAGCAGATCAGATTGGAGAGGGATGGAATACATATAAACATAATAATAATAATAATAGTGTACAGAGACGCAAGTGTCGTGCTCGTCGATCTTGTATTGCAGGAATGTTGCAATTTCCCTTCTCTTGAGCATTTTTCTTACCGTTTCGTGCTTTTAAACCATTTGATTCAAAAGAGCGTTCAAGGGAGTAAGTAATAATGCAAAAGGTAGTAGGATTATCCCTGTTACTATATCATCCTGTATGCTAATCAAGCTGCATTATTGGCATATGGCTCTAATACCGAAAACGGAGCTGAGGAATCATCATCATCATCAACAACAACATTTTGTTTTTCAGTTGCATTTTTCAATAGCCAAAAGTGAGCAATGAACAGGCAAGTAGCAGAGGATCACCACCACAGGCAACAACCACCAACTCCAACCTTCTTCCACCAAAAGGAACCACTGCCATTACCTCAAGCCCATATACTATAAAAGCCAAAGGAGGACGTTGAGGAAAGGTGCACGAAATGCTCTCAAAATATGTGGCTATCCAACTTGTTGTTACTTACTACAAATCCTGTGGCTCTCTCTCTCTCTCTCTCTCTTTGCCTGTCCACTTTATTTCCTTCCGAAAAGTTTAGGAGAATACATAGCAGAGCACAACATAGGAATAAAACGCATGCACTATTTGAAACTGCAATGGAATGAAGTCAAGAGGATCAGAGAGGAACCCCAAAAAAAGAATTTATTATGCAGTCAACGGATACATATAAAAGTTCAACGTGCATTATGCATTTAAAACATCATGGACTACAGTCATGTCAGCCTCCTTTTAAAAATCATCAATGAATTCTTAAGTATATACTATGTATTGTGCCTGTCGTCATCCATATTTTGGTTAGAACTGATCTCCTATATATACATTTTTTTTAGAGATAGCACACAACCCACGCACTAGTTTCTCAATGCAAATGCAGAGCTCTCCGCGATAAATTCTCCTGGATAAAAAAAATCCCAGCCAGCCAAACTATTTTTTTATTTTTGACATTTTTTTTTATTGTGGCCAAATAACTAAATTCAAGATTAGAAAAGCCCCATCCTTCTCGACTTGACTTAGTTGTGCATGCACATATAAAGTGTGGAATGTTTCGAGGATGCAGTAAATCTTGCCAGATATTCAAGACACGACTACACGAGTTCGACTCCATTTTTGACAGCTTAACCAACTCTTCTGGCCCAGAAAAGCGAATTTTTATTCTCACCTTCCGCCCATCAAAAAACAAAAAGCAATGCTCGTTGTTTTCTTTCTTTCTCGAAACTGCAAAACAGAGCCCCACATTGCGGGCTAATTGCATAGTTTATGCCTTTGCTGGTGTTGCTACAAGTCCTGTAATGGCCACACTATTATATCACGTTTGCTCAAAAAGAAACATTATATCGCCTAAAAGTACACATTTAAGCTTCATTATTAATGCAAAATGCTTTTTTAATGACTACACCGTCGTACATTTGATTGCTCATTGTGCCAACGTGGCAGCCCACTTTGAACGTTTGTTCTGCCTGTCTGTCGGTTTTTTTAAATATTTTTTTTTCAAGTTTTGTGTCACCTTTTGGCCCTTGTACACCACCATCTTCTCCAACCCTCTTTCGAAAACGTCGATACACGCCAGCCAGCAGCTCTCGTTTATTTTGAAGAATACATTTTTTCGCTTCAAAAAAGCAGGGAATGAATCAAATAAGTCATCTAGTCTCTCCTCCTAAAGTCTTGAGAGAACTGATTAAAACTTCACCTACGGAATTTAATTAGCAACTAGTTTGCTAACATTCTCTTCTGTCCCATCCCTACAGCCCCGTACCGTAAAAGGTTTATATTAGTCCCTATCACCATCATCATCGCCAGCACCACCACCATCAACATAATGTTTTCTTCAGTTCAGTGTGTTGAGCTGCAAGTTGCACCTCGCGACTCGCGATTCAGAACTCTCGAACGAAACGCATGATATCATAGTTATAAACCGACATTGTTCACAACTCACACAGCATTGTTCGCTTTTTATATACCTGTTTGACGCTGCAGCCTAGGCTCTTTTGGGATGTGACTATGAGCGAAAACATTATTCATACAGATCCTTATTCTCTTACCCCTTGCTTGCTTGCTTGCAACTCATTTCTTTTTCAGTTTAGTACTACAATACCTTAGTCCCAGAAAAATCTAATATGTATATACTTTTTTGTAGTTATGTGCCTTATATAGGGGCGGCTGTCTCCAATGCGCAATGGGATGATATTAATGCTTGTTGCACCTTTCAGAGAGAAAAAATCCCTTGCTTTTCTTTTTCTCAACTCGGGGCGATATAATAAATTTTTTTCTTGCACACACCTTCTTTTCTCTCTCTCCGCTTTTTCAGCTAGATGGATGGTATTTGCTATTAGTGGACGAACTCATTCACGTGCAGGTTTATTATCACACAAAAAAAGTTACCTTTATGAGGATTTTTTTTTCTTTTGGAGGGGAGGGATGGCTTTACAGTATTCCTGATACCTCGAAAATGCAACACCACCACCATGGCAAGCCTTAATTGTGAAAAAAATTTCATCTTTTCCTCCACTTATAAATTGTGGCCCCAAACTTCACTCCTGAGTTGGATTTTTTTTTCTGGTAAAGTGTCTGACTGATATGATGCCAACCGGCGAAACCTGACTTGAGCAAAATAAGACACACACACACACACACGGTTGCGCTTTGCGCTCTGAATTCCTTCTCAAGTCGTTCAAATTCATCCACGCAAGTTTACAATTAGCTAAAATGTCAGTCTTTTAAGTGCTCTGGTTTTAAATATCTCAATTTAGGGAATTGTTGTAGACGGATTGTGAGTGAGAAGAGCGGATGGTGGGTTGATAGGTTGAAGCATGCATCATGCCATCATGGTCCAGCAGTCGACCTTCTGCCATTCTTGGCTGTGGTCGCACTCCAGCAGCAGCACTCGTCGTGCACTTTTCCGCGACCATCTCCCCGACCCCTTTCCTTTGTAAGCATTCTCGTCGTCGTTTTTTCCTCTTCTGCATGTTTCTCAAAAACATGATTTTTTATGCGGCCATCTCATTGCCTTGGTGGTGTATGCATGTATACAAGCATCATGATTTTATGACAGCTTAAACTCTCGTCCTTTCCTTGATCGTTGGAGCAATAATATTCACAGTTGTTGTCGGATCATTTCATAAAAAAATACGGAAAGGATAAGAAAGTTATTCAACTGGTATACCTCCTCCCATCCATATATATCCTCCAACCAAACCCTGGTGTGTACACATACAAGAGCATGTTCTCGCTGGCTCTGATAAAACTCTCAAAAGAAACCGGGACACTTCTTCTTCTTCGTCTTCCCAGCTAGCCAGCCAGCCAGCCAGCCAGGCTTGTTGGTGGGTTCAGTAGTTGAGTCAGTGTCTGTATATTGGAGGAGGAAAGGAGGATGATGATGATGATGATGAGAATAAGCAACATTATGTTTTAGTTTAGCCCCAGCTTTATTATTATTATATCACGAACATGGGCCACGAAAAATAGAGAACAAAGTAAGACGGAGATATGAACACATGAGAGAAGGGGAAAAAAGTTATAAGAAAAAGGAGAGAGAGGTATTTAATTCCATTTTACTGTCCGCAGGGCCAGTTGTTGGAAACGTAATGGTGAGGAAGGGATGAAAAACCATCATTGCTTCAGCTTGCTTGCCATCATTACTACTACGTACACTCATAACCCCAAAAAGAAACCCCAGACACAATCCTTCGGTTTGCTTGGTTGATAGAAAGAGCGAGGAGATGTGCGTTGAGGAGAGGAGGACGACGAGTTGGTCGTCATATCGTCATAAAGCAATGCAATGCAAGCAAAAGGGAAAAAAGGATGCGCGTTTTTCCCCTTCGCAGAGAAAATAGCTATGCTGCTGGATACTCCTCTAATACTCCTGCGACTGGACTGGATGGTCGACGAAAATGCTTTTGAAAATGCATTATTATTATATGATAAATAATATGCACGTACTCATTTTATACTTGAGCATTCCTCCAAAACTCCAAACCTAGTAGAAAGAAGAAACCTCATGATGTGAGTGTGTGTGTGTGCTTAGTTAGTTATACATTCACATCATCACTCCAACTTTTGGACTACTACTCCACTCTGCCTGCCTATGCCTTTCTTCGTCAGTTTATAGAGAGGAGCCCTCTCCCCATATTATACATTGTTGATATGCAAGCCATGCACCTAAGAAGCCTGAATGCACTAGTAAGGGAAACATTTTGTGAGCCACCACGCCACGGACCTTGATGATACTCTCTTCTTGTATGGAATGGCTTGCATTCTGAGGGTCACAATAAACTCCAGTCAGTCATCCGGCCCTTGGTTCTCTCCGCGGAGCACACGAAGATAGTCGGATAGGGATTATCGGAGGGTATGCAATGCAATATATACACAGGATGATGATTGCGGGGGGTGAACCAATGTGGATACAACAATACGTGGAGTCGTCGGGGATAATTTCTCGAGAGTGAATAGGGAAACGCATTGGCATACTGTGAGAGCGACACACAAAAACAAGAAAATACGGATATGGACCAACCGATCGACCTTTTTTTTCTCAAATATAATACCCAGCAACTCTCCCATTGTGTGTCGCAGGCATTTATGGCCATCAACCTGGAGACTAATAGATACTTCACAAGGGGAAAAAAAGGTTATTACCTTTTGTCCAATAATACATACTACAATATAATACATGTCCAACTTTTTAATGCTTCGGCTCGAATTTCGGTTGTTGGAAATACTGTTTGAAAAATGTGACGCTTTATAATAACAAGACGACGACTTTTATGTAAATTCTTAATAGACATGTGCAGCAGGAGCAAAGCAAGCAGCAGAGGGAGATATAGATAGATATACGGTGAACGTATTATTAGAGGAGCATTAGCCGATTCTTACAAATTATGTTTTCATACTTGAGTGAGCAATAGAAAAAGCGTGATGCCTTAATTGAATAGGTATCGTAGCGAATACAGGATTAGATACAGGAGGAGAGGATGTTGATGATGGGGGGATATAAAAAAAGTGCATGCTAAAGACGACGATATTATTATTACTAAAGTTGTGTAAAGTAGGGAACTGCCGCGTGAAAACAACCAGCCAACCAACCCTTCCTTTGTGTAAATGGGACTAATGAGAAGCACACATTTTGCGAATTAATTAGGAATCAATCAGTGCGGAAAGTTGGAGCAACTATTAATTAAAATACATGGAACCAGTGAGTGTTCCAGTTTCTCCAGGGTCTGCATAATATATAATATAATACTTACTACGACGTACCTCCAGCAGTTTCGAAACCAGGTTAGACAAAACGTGTACTAAGTAACTTTAGACAACGTAAATATCTGCCTAGTCAGTCAGTCCATAACACTTTGTGTACTTGAGGCATAACATGTGTGTGGTTCCAAGAAGAACGGAGTGTGAAGCAAGCCTATTTTTGCCCTCCACCAGAACAAACTTTGATTTAGCCAGAGCATAACTTTTCAGTCGGTCGGACGGAGGAGGTTTAGTTTAGAGACTACTTACTTACTACTACTATGAATTGTGTTAGCAAAAGGGAAAAAGTGTTTTTTCCCAACTTTCAACTAAAATTCGATCACATATATCATAAGTGTGTGTGTGTGTGTGTGTGTGTGTGTGTGTGTATGTGTGTGATGAATGTAACCAGATATTTTATATTTATGAAGGGACACGGGTGGTTGTCCGCCGTCTGTGGTTCCATCTCTTTCCAGTTGGGCATCATCATGTACGCTTTTCCCACTGAAAAATAAAATGTGTGTAGTGAAACTATTGGGCCCCTCTTTACTATACATTTTATTATTATTATTTATATATCCAACTTGTATTTTTCTATTCATATTTTTATGCATCACAAAATTTGAAGACATACTGTCACTTGATGTTTCTTCACAAAAACTTTTTTTCATCCTCACTTTCAGCCCAATGAACAACCCACAAAGGATCACTTTTTCGAGAAAATCACAATATTCACATTTTTACTCCAACTTTTTGTGGTATATTATATTCCAGGGAGTCCACGCCACGTTTTTTCAGATTCAAATAGGAGAGCAGAGCGGATGTTTATGAGAATGGAAACCTGGAGGGATATTATTGAAAAGGAAAACGGGGAGAGAAGAAATTTTTACCCGTGCCCCATCGATATATACCTCCACGACGATGCATGCATTCATTCTCTTCTGGGGAAGAAGAGAGAGAGAGAGAGAAAAAAAATCTCTCAAGAACATTGAAAAACTTTTGTCGTTTAGAAAAAAAAGCAGAAGAAGAAGAAGAATAATTCAGCTTGAGACCTTGGAGAGCATGTGCCAATGCTCAATAATAACCAGACATTCTCTCGTCTTCGTCTTCGTCGTCCTCGTCCTCCTCCTCCTCTCTCTCCTCAAAAGTATACAATTTAATTTTTTTTTCTGGAATTTTATCTTTGGAATAGGATATATCATGTTCTTCGACAAAGATAAATAATATTAATCTATAATAGTGAATAGGGAACAACGTAGTATTATTGCATTCCATCCAACGGAACATATTAGAGAGCTGCAAGAAGGCTCTCCGCTTTCATTTCCTCCTCCAATAAGCCCCAGCCCCACATACTACATACTATATTGCCGGTGCTGCCGCTGCTGACAATTTATATTTGAAGAGGAAAAAAAGAATCCCAGTGTTTGAATGAACAATACGCGTTTTTTCTGGCACGTAGGAAATGCACGATTTATATTATACTGTAATGATGCACACTGCATCAACCAGGGGTACACCTTACACAAAAAAAAGAAAAAAAAAGGAGAGAAGAAAATGTTTTGTAACCATAAAAGTTCTTCTTTGGTATTATTATTATTATTAAAGAAACCATCAAGTATTTATTTAATGCAACTATTACGGCTATTTTTTTTCCCTGTTCAGAAATATGAAATGCCTATCTCCTCTCTTCATCTTGAACCTTGTCATCAACCACATAACATTATGGTCATGACTGTGCTCACGATCACACCAACTCTTTTGAGAAAAAAAGGTGTTTCAAGATTTATGCGTTATAAAAGCAGAACGCATACATACATACATACATACAACAACAAAAAAAAATCCGTTCCCACTTGGTCAGATGGACATACACAAAATGAGCTGACAGTGTTATAAATAATAATAATATGTGGAGCTGTTGTACTTACATACAACCAAAATGAAATCCGCTTTCGGACCACTTTAATACCAAACATGGCACATGGTCCACTAGATAATCGTGACGACAGGAAGAAGTCAAAGTTTTTTTTTTCAGCAGGATCCCCATTCCCCAAAACTCATTTCTATATTTTTTTTTCTCTCTCTTCTCTCTTTACAGATATTTCCTAATAGTGCGAGCACAACGCCAACAGGGCAGTGTGGTAACACGATAAATGGGGACGGAAGATGAAGGGCATAAAACCCAGCGTGTTATATCATTGTTCTGATAATCTGAAAAATGTGAATATAAAAACGCAGCTTTGCTCCCGTATCCTGATGTAATCTCGAGCAGAGCGAGAGCCCGTAAAAATTATATTCTATGAGTTTTCACAACTGGATACATTTTTATTCTTTTATTGTCAAGTTGTGCCAACAAAAGGGTTATTTTCTCTTGCTAAGTGTGAAGGTGTGCTAAAGCCCCTACAATCTTTTTTTATGACAAATATGCTTCATATTTCAATCCCACCTGAAACAATACCTTGCTTGTGCCATGCCGTTCGGTTCGTTTTTTTTTTAAAGTGTGAAGGTGTGCTAAAGCCCCTACAATCTTTTTTTATGACAAATATGCTTCATATTTCAATCCCACCTGAAACAATACCTTGCTTGTGCCATGCCGTTCGGTTCGTTTTTTTTATTTCTGCGGAGATTTGACATGCAAACTTGTCAGTTTTCCAAGTGATGCTGCTGCGGCTCTTTAAGGAAAAACGGTATATATATGTAGGTAAGTATATAAAACTTTGTTCGGTCTTCAAATTGCTAATTTTTTTCCACGCTCGCACAACCAATTCCAATGGTAATGATTACCACTTTGTTTTCATTTTATGTTGCCCAACGCCAAACTACTACTACTACCATTCCACTTCACACATTTCAGCCGAGTGCGAGAGAGGGGTTCGTTTCATAGGCGAGAAGGAAAAAGAAAGTATTACTATATGGTAAAGTATTTCATTGCCAAGATGACCAGGGAGGGAGGGAGGACGAAATGGAGGATTCTTCTTATGTCGGCTTCGTTTTTCCCTTTATTTGTTGCTAATACACGTCATAAAATAATAGATGCTTCATCCCTTCATCCTCTAATTCCAACAGTGAAAATCAAACCACCGCTCACTCGCTGGCTCGCTCTCTGCTACCACTATATTAGAGGAAAACATGAAAAGGAATTATCCAACATATTATACATTCAAAAGGGGATTTTAGAATTTTTTTAGAAAAAAAAACTAGGCTTTAGCTCACTCAGTTCAACCTAGAGAGTCATATAAGAAGATTTTACATGAAACATTTAGTTTATATAACACTCTCCTCCGTCGCTCTGTGTATTAAAAACTCACACGCTAAATATTCCCTTTGGGTTTTGGGGAAGGTGTTCTTCTTCTGTGTTGTTCAGTTTTGGGATTTTAGTAGGATGCATGTTAAGCACACACAATGTTAGTAATGGGTCAGTCCATGCATTCCATTGCAGTTTCGTTGCAGTATACCTAAAACTTTTTTTTTCTTTTCATTTTGCCTTTTACAATACATATGATGACGATGATGATGGTCTCTCTGTGGAAAACCAGGTTCATCCTTCATTTTCCCCATACCATACTACTCCCCTTCTGGCATGCATGCATGGCGATTCGAAGAGTGCATCGAGCTTTACCATAGTGCTTCATGCAATGCAGCCACGGAGTGAGGAGATGAAGGAGACGAAGACGACGACGGCACGGCACGGCGCGTCTTCAGAGGCGAAGGAGAAGAGTGAGTCTCTCAAGTGAAATAAGTCCGATGCCGATGATTAGATTACAGCACAAAATATCCATACAGCGTATTACAGGTATGCCTTTGAATGCCCAACTTTTAAAAGGGATTATAACAATACACAACATATATACTCCTTATGGGACTGAAACAAGCCTAAAAAGATGAAGAAGGAGAAGAAGAATTTGTTGAGAGAGAGAGAGAGAGAGAGGAGAAGGAGAGCTGCTTGGTTCAGGTTTAACTATTGTGGAAGTTTTTTTTCTTGTCTTGTGTCTTCCACACTGCACCTCGTGCAATATCCATCCTCCCAGCCTTGGCGTTTTCTTCTTCATATGTTACCTATGGAAAATGTACAAGTGGTTGTTAAAACCGTTGTTGTAGGCAGCAGTGCATTAGCCCAAAATGCAGCTGAGCTGGGAAGACAGGGTACATGAACACAGGTGGGCACACACCAGCCTTCAAGACAAAACGACGTTACAACCATGATTTGTTGGTAGGATTGAATGTCAGTGTGAGTGTTTTTTAAAAAGGGATGGAGTTAAGGAACACATATTCGTACACACGGATAACATGCGTAACCTATGCTTACTTACATGGAATACCTGTGTAAAGGAAGAGACCATTTGAGAAAAAATACAATAATATAATATATAATGCCATAGTGTAACAAAGTCCTTTTTTCCTCTCCTCTCTCTCTCTCTCTCTCTCTCTCACTCTCTCGATAAAAGGGAAATGTTTGTGGGGTTCAAGAGGCAAACTAGCTTTGGCTTTAGCTGAAGGAGGAGGAGGATGAACAGATAAAATGCAAGATGGAGAATGGAGTGCAATGGGATGGATAATGGTTTAATGTGAATTTTATCTATATCTATATGACGAGCTATAAAAGGTCTTGTTGTAAACTACTATAAAATAATGATGGTATGCTGTCCAGACGGAAAGAGAAGAAGAAGAGAAGAAGAAAAAAAACTTTTTTAAATGATTATATATTTTTTACTGTTTTCTCTCGACTTTTGCAGGCCAACTTAATATCCTCTCTGATGATTCCTGATTACTACTACTAGCCCCTCTGAACTGTGAAAAACTTAACTGAAAAGTGTGGGGACAAGGCAAAAAAATGTGTGCATACTTTTAACTATGTATTTTCTCATCAAACTCAACCTTTTATCGCGCTGGGATAGTGGCCAAGTTTAGAAAAGTGCGAAAGGGTTGAAAAATTCCTCTAGTTAGTGTTCTATCAGTCAGTGAGTCAGATAGCATGCGCGTCCTTTTATATTGGAATAATAATAATAATGGGCGCAGGGAGAAAATGTAGTGTAAATGCTTATTATGCAATAACGCAGGGTATTACTCAAACGATAAACACAACATCATTAGGCTTTCCATGGAAGGCCGAGCTGGTCGTCGTATAGGTATCATAGGCTTGTCGACGAGATTTATCAAGCGAGCAGACGACAAGATAGGGCAGAAAGTCATTTCACTCGGTTTTATTTATTGTCACAGGAAGGCAAAGTGCTATAAGCTGTAATCAGCGATTGCAAACTTCAATTCAGAGAGAGAGAGAGAGAGAAAAGGAGAAATCAAGTGGACAACAAGCAAGCGTCGTCCATGGTCCATCTATCTATTATAAACTTGGTTATGTGGAGTGTGAGTGGTGTGGTGGACCCAGGTCGAATCCAACATCCAACACCACCACCACAACTCTATCTGCTATCTATTGTTGAAACAACCCGATTTTTCTTGGCTTTTTGACGATGAGAATTTTGTGGAGAGGAGCACCACCACCAACCACTTACTTGCAACATAGAGAATACAATAGTAAGTAGGAGCTGAGAATGAGACAAAACAACAACGACGAGTAAAAGGCTAGTTCAGTGAGTACAAACGTTTTTAGTTCAAGTTTAAGTGCATCCCATAAAAGTTGATAAAACATTCATAACACGGCAATAATAATATATGTAATGGTAGTGGCGTACATGGAAAAAATGCATGAGGCCAAGAAAGAAGCCTGCTATATATACGTAGATAGTAAGTAGATAGATGGTAATATGTAGAAGAAGTGTTTTGAACAATTTTCCCTGCCAATAATCGCAGTGACCCTAGCACGGCCAAAAAAGCAATGCATGCATGCCTGCCTGCCTGGTGTAAATCCAGTCTTCTCGAGTCCATGTCCAACCGACAACTCACTATTAAATAGTTTTGCCATATTGCTGTTGTGGTGCTCCATGTATTTTGTTACAGTTGTGCTGAGCAAAAGGGGATCTAGCCAGAGAACAAAAAAAAACTTTGTAAGTGAACACTGTGAATCAAGTTTTTACTCCCCACAGGAGAAGACGAAGGAGAGAGAGAGAGAGAAGACGAAGAGGAGATTTTTTTTTATTGGAAGAAGTATATTATTGCTCCGGGTGGTTTTCCTTCAAGTATCATTATTAAAGTGTAGTGGACAACTTTCTTGGGCTTGCTTTTGCTTACCTCTCTCGTAACTTGCTTACCTGTTGGATGGATGATGATGGACTATGAAACCAAAGGGAAAAACTCACCAGCTGGCTTTTTATTCAGTCCATATATGCATATAAATAATATGCAACAGCAGCATCAGCGAGAGTTTTTTATATTATAAGTATGTATATGCATATAGAGAGATTATTAGTCATGCCATGGCATGGACGGAGGACGACGACGGACGAACGGATCAGCAGAAGTTAAAGCGTAATATGTGCTCAGTTATATATAATGAATGTTGAATTTCAACTGGAGTCAATGTGCATGTTTGCATGCAATCAAGAATGCCTGGCCAATTCGAAGGATGAGAGAATAACTTTGTCTTTTCTAGTAAAAGTCAGCACTTTTTAGATGAAGGGGATTTGTGGCCATCATGCAGTTAGTTGGTTGGAATGGATGTATAAAATGCAGGTTTTTAGTATGATGGTATATTGTATTTAAAAATTGTATGCATGCTACATACTACCATCACCATCATCATCATCATCATCAGCTTTAACTCGTCGTATACCTTTCTCAATTTTTTCTCTTCGTCTTCTTCTTCTTCTGCGTTTTTTCCCTTTTGTTCTCTGCCTTTATTGAGAAAAAGAGGAGAATAATATTATGGATGGAGTGTCATGTTTTCTGGCAGGTTTGCATGTATGTAAACTCCCTAAACTTGTCTGTGTTTACTTGCTCACACCTTTCTAAGGTTTTTAATTTGCCGATAATATAAAATAATATACTCATGATATGAACCTCCTCTCCTCTCTCATTTTTTTCCACTCTTATTCACTCAATCCCTTATTGCATGACTTCATACACTTCATAATAATATCCCCTTCTTTTACCGTGCCTGCAGAATACACACACTCGCACTCATGCCTCTTCAAGCCTGTACTACACTCTTTTTTTATTATTATTTACCTGTCTCGGTTTATCCTCGGAAAATGATTGCAGGGAGTGCAGAAAGAGAGTTGCATTGCATTGGATGGAGAGAGAGTCTTTAGCTCGCATTATTTTTATATATATATAAATTTTTTCCCGTTTAACAACGTATGTATGCACAACCATTCCCAGGTAAAATTCTCTCATTATTAGTGGCAGTGGCGGTGTCTTGTTTAATGTTTTAGATACAACGGCAACAACAACAACTCCTCTGAAAGAAAAAGTTGACTCACGACGAGGACGACCGACCGACCATCTCTCACATGATGATGATTCTTCTGATTGTGAGGATGACCAGTGCAGTGCTACCACACACTATTAATGAATGTTTTAGTGGTGTGGTGGTGGAGGCTGGGAGTGAGCGAGTGTGGAGTGAAGGCATGAGAGGAGGTATGAGTGAGTGTAAAGAATTCCCCTGAAAAGCAAAAGGGTTTTTGGCTAAAAGGAAAAAGAGAATCACCAATCGACAACGTTACAAAATTAAGGAAGGAACGGAAGATGGACATTTTTACTCACTTTTCTCACGGCTCTCTCTCTCTCTCTCTCAAGTTTTACTCGCCCTGCTGCATAGCTCCGCACATACGTAATACTTATTTAGCTCGGGAATGAAAATGAAATCCTATGTACTATTTGTAGAAATGTATTAATATGGTGAATGTAAAATAATGCGCTCTTCTATCCGCCCTAATATGCGGTGGTGGTGGTACCTCCAACACCTTCATAACAAAATCCTAACGCCTGGACAGCACTCTCCACCCATACATCATAACTTCATAATATGGAGAATAGAGGCAACGCCGCCGCCGCCGCAGCCGCTCCTGATAATAATAACCAAAGCGAAGCTGCCGGTCGATGTGCTTCAGTGTTGCACTTTTTCATAATTCTCATCCTTCCACTCCACTCCTGCCTGCCCAGATATTTCATTGTCTACCACAGAATTACTAATCAACCAACCAATTATTATTGGTTACAATAATACTCCTTTCTCACTCACTCGCGGTGAAGCCCCATTGAAAATAAGAGATTTCGAGGGGAAACGAAAATTTATAAATACATTGTACTCTCCACCAGCAACCGAGCAACCCTTTGAGCACTCTCCGACAGGAAAAAAATGCATATTATGAGTTTCTACCTTTTGTTTGAAAAATGCCCATCTTGCTCATCGTCTCATGTGGCATCCTCTTCTCATTCTCAAGAGGATCCAGTACCACCGGATAAAAAAAGGTTGATGGTGGTGGTTGGTTGGTTTGCTTGCATACCATTCAAGAAAAATGGACTTGCTGAGGTGCAGAGGCAGTGTGTGTGTGTGTGTGTGCACCCAACAAAAACAACCTTGTAGAACTACGTCAGACAAACACAATATCGAATACCTGAATCTCGAAATCTACATTACTTGTTTCCTCCGACGAGAGATTGAGGGACAAGATGCGTTCAGGGTGGCATTGGTTATGACTATTATCGGTTTTTGGTCGGAGGTGGCTTATACCTTTTGGTGCAGTTGTTGCTCCTGCTGTGGGAGCTGCTGGTTTTCCTATTCTCCTTCTTGTTACCTGTGAATTTTTCTTTTTCTGGGAGACCCAACCTCGACAGTGGACCTAGGGCAAGAGACACAAAAAGATGATGCAGACTGTGGAATTTTCGATTTTGGGTTCCCCCAGGATCCCTGCTACCCTCACAATAATATTTGTGTGTGCACCTTGAAAAGTGGTGGTCGTGGTGGTGTGGTGGTGGTGGTAATGCCGGTGATGAGTCTCTTGAAAGATCACGTCGCACTCGGTCCAGTTGTGCAAGGAAGGAGCATGTAAAGTGTGCATTCCTAACTTCCACTGATATCTCAACTCTTGGATGACAATATATGTCTCTCGCTATATGGAGGAGGCAATCCACGAAATTACTCTGGGGGCCTGGTCTGCTCCACTCTAGACGTAACTGTGAAAAGGCGGTCTCTTCCGTCAAATGTAATCAGTCGGCAAAGCTTACGCTACTTTCCTGTTCTCTCTCTCTCTCTCTCTCTCTCTCTAACCCAAAAGAAAATTTTAAGCAAGATTTATCGCTATCCATTAACTCCACCGGGTGTCATAAAATTTTTAATCGTTTTTCAAATAAATACATTAGCTTTTAAAAGGAATTCCACCAAACTTGCCTTTGGAGGCAAAAGAGCCCTAAAATTAGACGAAATTCCAATAAACCCTTAATCTCATGAAATCCATATCGGATTAAACGCCGCATCTCTTCTCAACCGAAGCCATGCCATCATCCCACACATACCGCGCAAAGCCCACATATACTTATTTATTATGTTATGCTCGGAAAGTATCGCAAGAATGTCAAAATATCACAGACGTCGTTGTCGACGAGGGAGGACATTAAGTAAACAGGCTATATGGCTGGAAGCGAACACACAAAAGATCATACAATGTCATTTTACTAATAGCGAAATGTTAACACAAACTACGGGCTGCCAATGAATATATTGATAAAATGATGACACACACACACTCAACTCCACCAGGAATTCAGGAATTCAGAGGAAAGTTCCATCCAGCCGTACCGTGCCGACCAAAAGAGTATCCGCACTCCGTGTATGCATAGCTCGCCGTAGTCGTCGTCGTCGTCGTCGTCATCGTAGTCGGTTTTCCTCTCTGTTATTCTTTTAAAAAAATGTAGTACATCTTGATTCATGGCATTTGGTGGACTTGAAAGAATTTGTGAGAAAAGTGCAACGCATAAAACATTCCAAACGGAAATTTTTTTCCCGATATGACATAACTTTTTGAAGTTTTAAAAGCAGAATGGAGTCAGACTCTTGTCGATATCTTGTGTTTGTCTACCCTTCAAAAAATGGTTATGGGTCAGACAGCCGGAGGAAAACGAAATTGCTGAGGACTGTTATGCACTCTGCTTGCTCCTCTGTGGTAGTTTTGAAGCTGTTGTGTAGGTTTCTCTCACTGGTTGTTGGCATGCATAGCTTGTCTATCTCCCGTGGCTTAAGAGGTTTGTTTTCTCTCTCTCTCTCTCTCTCTCCTCTCTCCTTTTCCAATATAGGCACATAAATGCAATGTGATACGATATGATGATAAAATTGAATGTATTATATAGAATGCATTAACAAACACATTTTTTCCCTAACGTCGTTTTTATACTAGTTGACTGAGATATGGAGTGGAATTTGGATCTCTCGTTCGTTGGGAAAAATGGAAAGGCTTTCTCATCTTGTCAGAAATATATATCCAGGCCGAGAGCAAGCCAGCAATCACACAGTTGGACCAGACATATGGCATTTTTTTTAAAAAACAAACTGGATATTGGATACACACGAGGTAAAATGCACACACACTGTGCTGTGCCCCTCCGACTTTTTTTCCTCCACGCATTATATATTTGTTCAAGAAAAAAGGAAGATTAAGAGTTGTCAAGAGTCAACAAGACAAAAGCAAAAGGGAGGAAGAAAAAAAAGAAGATATAATGGAAGCAAAAAGGGAAAATCATGAGAAGGAATAAGAATAGAGTGAAATAAATATTTGTACTGCAAAAAAAAAAAGACGAAGACTCGAGACAAGCATATCCATCCATCCTTCGTTTTTGATAACTTCCAAATAAGATACATAGTTTGGAGAACAAGAGCCGTTGACGTTACTTCGCTATGCTCCATTTACTCACTTTTTTTTTCTCGGTGAAAAAAGTAGCATGCTCTTTCGATCCTCTCAAGATATTACCATTATTGCCCCTCTATTTATCGCCATTTTTGCCGTTCTTGTTGACGCTATTGAACTGAGTTACGACACTGTAGAAATAATATATTGTATGAAAGTACAAGAAAATCCAGCCCATTATGTACTCCTGTGAGCTCCTCTCTTTATTGTGTGCTGCTGCAGCCTCTCCTCTCCTCCGCTCGGCTGTGTGGACCCTTATATCGAGAGCACATGGCTAAAAACTTGGGAAAAGAAGAGGCACACGGAAATTCTCTGGAAAGAAAAGAATGTTTTTTTTTCTTCACTTAATAGCTCTATTTTTATTGACGGTTGACGTTTCCCCACTATTGTGATGCTAACTTGGCTATAGTAACAAAACAGGATGATCCCGAAAGAAAGAAAAAAAGAGTAGTAGTAGTAGCTAGTTTCGGGCTCTTTAGTTTTTTCCCATTGTTCACTTAGGAAGAAGAAGGAGGACGACGACGACGGCGGAGGAGAGAGCGATCGGGGAATTATCTTTCGTACTTTGTTCCAGAAAAAAAACAACACTGACTACTACACACAACTATGTAGTAGCTGGGCTTGTCACCACTTGTGAAAAATTGTGGGTAAAAAAGGTATTTATTCTGTTTTTGGAGCGAACCAGTAAAAGTTAAAAAGTTTTGTTACGCTAATCTCGGGATTACTACCAACTAGCATGGTTCTTCATGCTTGCTCCATCCATACTACTACTCAGTACTCACCAGTCAGTCCATATGTGTGTGTGAAAGAACGGACTCCAAGCAGCGAAAAAAAACTGTTAATGGCTTCACTGGCGCAACGAAAATCACACCAAAACGGCAATTGAGCAGGAGCATCAAAGAAACAATTTTAATAGGGTCTTCTTGGGCTCAAGGAAAAGACACTCAAAGTGGTATATGGAATGTGTGATGATGATGATGATGATGGGCCTGTTCTGTTCTGCACAAGTCAAATAGCATATGGCGTCTCTCTCTTTCTCTCTCTCTCTCTCTCTCGCTGCTTTTTCAAAAAAGATATGCTCATAGATTTTTTTTTTCGTAGTGTGATAATGTGATCCACCACCACCGGCAGGCCAACAACTTGGCAGAAACCGTTAGCCAATATATAAGTAATATATATGAAACCCATCAACATCACATTGGATCCTTGAAATTTGTAGGAAATTATGAGTATTTATGCTTATCATCATTATCATGAAAAAAGACTTCCTGTAGTCCTCCAAGCATTATTCATGGCGAGATACAGATGATCATTATATTCCTTCCTTGAGGCAACTCGAATAGCTGGCACGAATTTTCTTTATAAAAATCCAAACACCGCTCCACCACCACCATTCACAGGTAAATGGTAAAAAGTTGGGCAGAGAGGAGAAGATGGGCACGACGACGACGACGATGATGTGGGAGCTATAGAGCTAGAGAGTAGAGACGACAAAGTGATTCAAGTGTTTTCTCACTCGCATCGCACCACGAAAAGAAGATCTCGATCTCTCCAATCCTCCCCAAGAAAACCAGTCCGTCTCCCTGTTTCTTTTCAAGATTATAGCTTGCTCCATCTTGGGCTCCGTAGCTGAAACTAGCCTCCTCCTCAACAAGTCGAAAGGTTTTTTTCCCTAGTTCATATTCATTTCTTCTCATCTCACATATTTATACTGTCTTCTGAGCCGAATTAAAGAAGAGAACTAAAAACTTGAGCATTTTTAAGTCGGCTTGTATTTTCTGCAAAAGCGTATAGTTATTTCTCTCCGGAAAAAAATCTCTTTGAGAGTGTCTCATATTTACTTGGTAAAATGACAGCCGCAAAAAGATGGGCTCCCCTTTATTGTCCCCTCTACACTCCCGTTACTTTACTTTTTCCACTTGAGGAATTAATCACCATTCATTATTCTCCTTAATACACACTACTACTTCCAGGGAGTGAACTCTGCTGAGACTGACGCATTCCTCAATGTTCCTCCATCACCACCAAACGCCACGCCATGCGCTGCCACCAACCCCTCACACACCATTCATTCGCAGTGGGTTACGTAATGCAAGTCAATCAGGAGGGCTGGTGTGATAGTGCATTCTCACAAAGCAAAGCACTAAAGTGGCATTGCCACTGGTAGTTTATGCAACCCTTTCATTTCATCGCCTCCTCTCCTCTCCTCTCCTGTCGAGAATGCATATACATGAGAAATGGATTATAGATTGTGAGGGAAACGCCGCTGAAGGTGACAGCAAAGCTACTTAAGATTCATTCAAGAAGTTGAGCTAGTTTTTTTATGTAAAAGCTTTACACTGGCTTTACTGCAAAATTCAATTCAACCATGCAATCATATAAAACACGACATTTCAATAGGCTCCCTTTTTCCCCTCGGAGAAGCGAGAAGCTATAAAAGAGAGAGAGAGAGAGAGAGAGAAGTGAAGAAACCACGTAACGTTCACTCCCAGACTGAAGATGATGATGGTATACACTTGTAAGAGGCAATATACGGGCAGAGGCAAAGTTGCATATTGAAAAAAACCGGTAAAGTGTAACAGCTTATTAATATTATATTCATAAATAAAAATAAGAGAGGAAGGAAGAAGGGGGGAAATATGTAGTAGAAATTATAGGGAGGAAGAGAAACCAAAAAACTCTTTCGCTCCCTCCATCCATATCCATGCATTTGAGCTTCATTTTTCTTCTACACTGTAGAAAACAAAATTGATTGCCTCAGCAACTCCAGTGTGATTTTCATTACAGACTTTGTAGATACATGTGGAGGAGGAAGAGGGAGAAGAGGACTAGTACTCAAAATGGGGAAAAAGTTTGGTTGGTGGTATTATTGATACAAAAGAAGTTTTGCGTTAAGAATACACCATGGATATTTACAACAAAAATAAACTTTTTCTTCTCTCTCTCTTTTCCATCCCGTCCTTCATTCCTTCGGAGAGTGAACATTTGACATTCACAATTATACATTTTAAATAGCCTGCACTTGAAAATAGGAGGCATCTGTCTGTACAAGGAATAATATACATACAAGCTTCTCCGACCGAAAATCCAGCTCAGCAATTTTGCATACGCATTTTTGTTTGCAATCCCTTTTCAACTTGGCTCTAAGCCTTTTTTTTGAGAACGTGGTTACCCCGTCTCATCATCATGATCATCATCAGAGGCAGAGGCGAAACTTGGAAAAGAAAAATCCCTCATTCTATGTACTACTACTACTACTACTACTACTCTGATCATTCTCCCCACTCTCGCATACCGACAGACTAAATTGCATTTCATTACATTACAGGTATCGTAAAATGTCATTAGTTCACACTTAACATCACAACCCCTCTCTCTCACTCACTCATTCCGTCAGTATTTTTTTCCCTTCCCATAATAGGATTTGCATTCTGCGTCAGGTTTTCGGTTTGTTTTAAAAACGTCTCTCCCTTTCTCCCACCTCCAATGTAGGCAGGCAGGCAGGTAGAGTCTATATTTCAAGATGAGAGCCCCGTTCGCTTAATTGACTAAGAAAAATCAATGTGCTACTGCTTTCCAACTCGCTCCCTGTCCATATAAATGATTTAATGAGCGTAAATAGTGACACTGCCATTAATACCAATATACAGCTAAAACGTTACAATTCCATCATGCATCGTGGTCGTAGTAGTATCCCTTGCACAATAAAAACTGTCGGCAGAACAGGCAGAGAGGTGCACGACGTTCAAACCCCTTTGTTCCGGATTAGGTAATACAGCCATCCATCCATATTGCAAAGAAAAAAAAATTTCTCTTTATTGAATACCTCATGGTCTCTATATCTGGTGGTCGTATAACAGCTCATTGCAACGACGACCTGATGAATGTGAGCCAGTCTTCTAAAATATTAAATTACATTGACTTCTCACCACCGCCTTCCCCAACGTTTTCAAACTAATTTACAAATTTCGAATTAATTATCCTTCGCAGAAGGTGTGTGAAATCACGACTAATACGTCTTTTTAAGGAATTCCCCTCGTCCTCGTCACACAATGCACACAATTTTTAATGTGCGGCAGACAATATTTTTCCTTCTAACACACTAATTTTATCTTCACAGTTTTTTTCTGCAGTATGAAGCCGAGCTCTACTCACTACTGCACACAGTTTCTCCTCTTATTAGATATTCATGATGACGTCGTCCTCGTCTTATAGACGTGTCTAATGAAAGAAAAAGCTCAATCGCTCTACAATACCTATTGTAATCAACAGGTAAAAATGGAAACGAGTTGGGTAGTCGTCGTAACAAATAACACACACACAGCACAGGTAAATGAAGGAGGAAAAAAACAATAGACAAGGCTTAACAGTTTCTTAACGGTCACGCTAAAAATTCAATCTCCCAATGTACTTTTTTCCTCTATTAATACCCTGCCTCTCTGCTGCGCTGGTTGTGTGTTGATTTGTCTCTATTCTACATAATGATAGAAGTTATGTGTATAATTATTATACAAGCAAGTTCTCCTTTTTTCCCATTTTTTTTACCAGAGGTTGTGTGAAGATGCCCCAGCCTCATTTACATTTATGACCTGTGTGTTTCCATTCAATTATTGGTAATGATTCTCCGGATTATGTGATCATCATTATATTGCATTTATTCTTTACCAGACCTTTACGGCCTCCGACCTTATAATAAAGTGGTGGATGGGAAATATATATATATATAAATGTAGACATCCAACAGCAGATATCCTGAGTGAACGAACACTAGCATTTGCCATTATCATCATCACACTACCATCACCACCACCACCACCACCAGAGATCAGATCAACACAATTGTAATTTTATGAAGTAATGGTTGAAGCCCAGGTACGTTTGTGTTTGCCCAAAGATAATATTGAGCGCTTTTGGTATTAGGGAGAGGACTACAGATGGATGGATACACGTGAAAATCCGGATTATATAGAGTACCTTGATGGTGAATGATGTGGGATTAACAATAATAAAATAATATTATTCTCAAAGATGATAGCTCCCCGAGTGCATATACATATTTGTTGAATAACTTGATAAAAGAAAAAGTTCGTGTGTGGCTCATTTGCTTTTTACATTCTTCGCTGCATGTTCCTCAAATAAAAGTTTTACACGTTTGGTTTCTCCTCGGCAGAAAAAGAAGAAAAAAAACTCTAATAATGGTAGACAATAGGGAAAGAAGAAGAAGAAGAAAAAAAATCATGCATGTTTGAATACATAGATATATACACACACTTTTATGTCCAGTTTCAGATTACATACCTATGAAGAAGGAGAAAAAAAAGACACCAGAAAAAAAATAACTACTCCGTAGGTCATACTGGTGTTTGGTGGTGCAACCCTCTCATTTATTTAGTTTTTTTGGTTGTTGTTAAAGTAGCCTCCTGTAGAAGAAAAAAATCATCATCTTCATCTTGCTTACTGTTTCAGTTTTTTCCAGCGGCTCATCATCAAAACAATCTCCTATTCTTTTGTACCTCAAGGAAAGTGGAGAGGAGATAGTGAAAACAATACTGGAGAATTAGCTATTTAGGGGTTTACAACGGAACTGGGAAGGTAGCAGCCCATGAAGTTTTTGCTTTTTGTTCAAGTTTAGTAAGTATAACATGGCGATAACGGTATAGCGAGAAGCACAATGCCATGAATATTCGTAAAAAAAAGGTACGGAATCCTTTTTTCGTCTCTCATCTCTCTCTCTCTCTCTATCTATTTTCTCTGTAAAATTATTGTGCCGACGTGGTGGTGTTGGTGATGGGGTTGGTTAGTGGCGTCCGAAATTTATACGAATACTTTTAAGCATATTTTCCGATTATTTATTCCATTCTCATAGAGACTGCTGCCCCACTAAAGAGGGCACTCTGCAACATTATTTTCGTCTTCAAAAGTTTCACTTTGACAATAATAATGGCGACCAAGTAGTAGTGCAACTATAGGCGGTGCTCGCATATAATAATGTGGAGTGTATCCAAAGGGAAAACGATTATTTATTCCATTCTCATAGAGACTGCTGCCCCACTAAAGAGGGCACTCTGCAACATTATTTTCGTCTTCAAAAGTTTCACTTTGACAATACTAATGGCGACCAAGTAGTAGTGCAACTATAGGCGGTGCTCGCATATAATAATGTGGAGTGTATCTAAAGGGAAATGATCTGCAGAGTTTACACAGAAACCAGACGTCGAGCAACAACAAAAAAACTTAATGATGTTATGCTGCATTGCACCAGATTGGCCGCAGAAAAAGAGAGAAAACGAGATAAACATTTGGGTGCTGTATGGCTTCAGGGGAAAGTTTTCATTTTTGGTGTTAAATAGGCAGTTTTTGAGTGCAAAAGGATGGGAACCCATGAAAAACGAGAAACGAGAGAGAGATAGAAAAAAATTGCGATTGCCTTGTACACACTTGTCCCTGTCACTATCACTTACACAGTTCTCAAATTTAATTCAATCCGCAGTCGCACTTACTTGCATTGCTCTTCTTTGTTCGTATTAGAATTTTAAAATGAATTTTGAATATTAAAAATTGTTCCAAATATTTCATCTCGCCAGCGCATTTCGCCGGGGGAAGAAAAAAAATGAATGGAATAATATGGAATGAATGAGCGTGGCGTTGGGTTGCGTTATTTTTTTGTATACTCTGAATTCTGCATATTATTATATGAATATCATTATTATGAATAGATTTTGAGGGAAGAAAAAAAGATTGTTCCCCGTCCAATCCATTACCCTCAAACACCGTAAGGTGAAAAGAATTTTTCCTATTATGCGAGTATATAGATGGAAAATATGTAAATGGGGGTTTTTGTGTTGGGTTCACTAAGAATTTGTGTTTTTCATCATCACACTCATCGCACGTTTGACTTGGCGATGAAGAAGAAGAAGAAGACGAAGAAAAAAACCGAAGTGAGGAGGAGAGAGAGAGAGAGAGACAGTAATGCATGTACTAAACATAAAATACCACACACCCTTGACATTATTACTTCATGCGTTTTACGCTCTTTTATTACCCTTTCCATGTTCAACTCGGCCTTAACTGGCGGACATTCACGGGAAAATATCTTTGTCGTCCTTTTGCGTGCTCAAGATTTACTAACTCTTCTTCTGGTTGCACTGACTGGCATGTGTGCATGGTGGTGGTGGTGGTGGTGTGGTGCTGGTTGGCAGTTTCAAAATGCAAATGTTTGAAGAGGTTGGTTGCAGTTGGGATGGAGATGGGATTGATGGTAGAAGGCTATAAAAGGGAAAAAAGGTGGCCAGAAAAGGGTTGTGTACTTTTTTACGTTCTCCTTTTTATTCCTTTTCCAACTCATTAAATCATACTTAATATTTATTTTAAAGTTTAAATACTCATTGTCAATGCTAATTGTCGGGTCACCTTTCAAATAAATTTTGAGGATGGATGCTATGCTGCTAGTCGCACACAGGGAATGAGGCAACTCTGAAGCTTGTCGGATTTGTATGAAGCTGTACACGATGCATACCTACGTAGCTGACTATATAGTTTTCTCTACTTTTGCAAAGGTACAATAATATCAAAGTTTTCGAGTTGAAATAAGAATAACCTCATTCGTGACAGGGTTCTTCTCGTCGTCGTCCGTGAGAGGAATCCAACCAACACCAAGCTGATGGAAACCGCACCGGAAGTTGTCAACTGCTAACTGCATTCCTCCTCCTGACGGATATAATTGCCACAAGTTAATGAGAGTAATAAAGTGGGTTAAACTACTGGAATCCTTGAAGACTCGCTTTTTAAGATCTTGCTCCTCCTGTGCTGCAGATCAAGAAATTCTTCAAGTAAAGTAACTAATAAACTCTTTCCGATATTCGGCCCTGTACTCCTTTACTCTCGTGGGGTGAAGGACTTTGCACTTATTATGAGCAACTATGGCTGTTTTATGCCAGCTTATTTCCTCTCAATTTTCCATATTCCCAAACTGCTCTCAAGCACTTTAGAAAACAATAATAGTAATGTTGGTGGCAAAGAAAGGAAAACGACGACGAATGTAGTCCTCGTTCGTTCGCTCGTTCGTTCGCTCGTTCGTTCCTTGTGCACATGCATGTCGTCATGTCGAAGAATGCATATATAGCGCTCATAAAAATGAAAAGAGCATTCTTCATATATCCCTAAGCTAGACAAATTATCGTGGGGCATAAGATGTGATCCCTGTAAAAAGTTTGGTTTTACAGGTGCTTACTTTTTTTAAAGCGGAGCAAATCCTCATTTAGCCATATATTCCGTAAGAAAAACATTTTTACATCTTCTGACTAAAACTTTTTGTGTGTGTGTGTGAGATCCGAAAGCGGTTTCCTTGGACGATGATAGAATGTAATTTTTATACCGGTGGAAATTTGAAACGTTCCCTTTGTCAAGTGTCATATTATCTTCATCGTTATTAAACATGTTTTCTTCTCTCAACCCCGTTCCCCGTTCCTTTTCTATTCTTTCTTTCCTGTCTTCCATCTTTAAAAAAAGAGGTTTGTGGTGGTGGTGGTGGTGGCGGTGCGGTATCTACTATATGGTTGCATTCCAGTGAATATTTTCTCCCCTTCCTGGAAGAAACAAAAATGATGAGGAATGGGATGAGACACACAACCACATATTATGATTATTATGACGGAAGAGATGGATTTCGGCCATGTACCTGTGTACAGCTCTTGTCTCGAGTATTTTATTTTTTACCTTCCTCTTCCTCGCTTCACTCCCATCAACTTTTTTTCCCCTAATGGACGACGTTTTGAGAAAACGTATAAAAACTATATACTTTTTCATGCAACCTCAGAGATTTACTGAACCGCTTACACTTTAAACCTATTTTTATGTAATCGTAGTTGCGTAGTTTTGTAACTGTGACTAATACGTTTTGGAATGCAATGTCTCAATTTACTTTCAATTCCCCGAGGCTACGCTGGGGAATTATGGGAATACCAAAAGGGCCATTTTACTCCATTTGCAATAAAACCGCCCTCCTTCTGCTGACATTTCAAAGCTAGCTTGATGCTATTACTTCGATAATTCAGCATCCTCGGCATGCATGGTTCTTACGTTGTTATTACTCCTACGAATATTATGATTGCTAACGCATTATTTGCCTGCTTGCATTTTCATACTCCGATTACGAGCATGACGACGAGGACGGTGTGCAACATAATCTGCAAAATTATGACAATATTTGCAAAAATTGCTGCGCTATTTGGTGTTTGTTGTGATATTCGTGTCCTTCAAGATTATGTACAAAGCGGAGCATATTTTTCCTCCTTTTGTTCTTGCACACAAACTTCCATTTCCATTGTAATTTTTGTCACTTGTGAAGTGTGTCACATGCATTTCAAACGCGAAGGCAATACAATTTAACTTTTCAAAGTTTCACTTTTTTTCTCTCTAGTTTGCATTTTTATCCCACAAGATGATAGCCCATCCACATGATAATTTCTTAATGTTTTCTGACTTGACGAATAAAATGTCGGACAATCAAAGAGGTTGTGGCACTTGAAGGATGTGAAGAACTGCCGCGGTACAGGTAGATAAAACGCAAAACCTTCATTCCGACCAAAACCAACAAATTATTATTCAGAACGGTTCTGACAAGGAAAATATGTCATAGTCATTCATAGCCAACCAGTAGTGTAGTAGTGCATACTTATAATCTACGTAACTAGTAGTAGTTCAAACATTTGGTAAAAGGTTGTTGTTATTACACTCTTTCTGCCGTACAACAACATTCCATCCACGTCTCATTGCATACACAATACACGCATGTCGTCATAATAATAAAAGTTTTTATCAGCAAAAGACATCTTCTTCTTTGTGTAATACATATTATCCACATTGGGTCACACCATCGCATCGCACTCACCCATTCAAATTAAGTGGTCATACTTAAGAATTCAATTTACAGCCAAATACTAATTCATCTTACACACTGGCTCAACATTGACACATGGGCAACGAAATAGCCCTTTTGTTTTCCACCTGAAGAAATTATACCAGAACCACCCTATAGCAATATCATTATTATGGTTTATGGTGGTAGTGCATGGTGGTTGGTGGCGTTTTAGTATAGGCACGCCACGCCGTACATACAGCTAAGTATTTCGGATAATACATCATATTTTTTTCCAGAAGCTGGATTTTTTATTATTATTATTACGATTATAATAATGGCTATTTGTAAGTCCGAGCGGCGGTGGCGGTGGCAGCCAACGTTGAGCGTCCATAACAGCAAAAACTCTTGGTTTTTTCCCCCGAAATGTAATGTGTTAATTTAAATTTTCCCTTTATTCTCTCCCAATCATTGCAAAAAAAGCCTAGCCCAAGCAATATTATTATTATTATTATTTGGTGGAATAATACAACACCCATTTTTCCAGTCTCTCTTCACATTACATCAGCATTATTTGAGAAAATCAAGTATTCATTGGATTACTACACTCTCGCTCGAGTCAAAAGATGAGTCCACGATAGCAAAGATCCCGACCAGATAGACTAATGATGCCGTATAGTCCACAAAAACAGCAGCAGCAGTAGTGGAGAGCAAAAGTTGTCCGTGTGGAGGAAAACTTTTTTTTTCTCCGCACTTTTGTAACCAACATCATGTGCATGCCTACCTGTTGAGCTATTGACAATGGGAATTAATCTTGCAATTTAAATCGTCAATATATACACTCATGCCCCTATAGTGTGTTGGTGACTGGCGGCTTTTCACTCTCAGTCAGACAAAAATGATTCCTCTGCTATTTTTTATGCATGCATCTGTTCAAAAAATCTCATTTCTCAATCTGCTACTACTACTATACCACTACTACTCCTCTCCTCCTATGGCCTTTCCATTTCGCAACATTTTATAATCTTTTAGTCAGGCAGAGAATTAGATATGCATAAGCAGGGAACAGGTAACAATGCAACATTGTGGAAGAAATAAGACTCTCTCTCTCTCACTTGAGTTGTGCTGGTATAAAGTCAGCCTCCTCGCGAGAGGTTACCTTTTGATCTCTGCACTTTCCTACGATATTTATAATAATATTCTGGTTTGTTCTTAAAATGCAATAATAATACATACATTATAACAACTAATCCGCACACCATTCCATTACTACGCACTCGAAAAAATAAACTCTTTTTGGCCACAATGGCACACACACACACACACAAAATGCATTAAGAGCCAAGCATTATATTATTACACACAGACAAAATGAAAGCGATTACTTACCTTTGCCATCAACATCGTCATCGTCGTCGTCGTGATCATGCAGATTAAGGAGAAGACTATAATATGATGTGGTGTGAGTGAGCAGGCAGGCAGGCAAGGGACAAGAGGTATGCCAATTTGAAAGGCATAAAACGAAAGCCAGAGATAACGAACAAAATAGGCGTGTGTACCAGAAAATAAAATACAATAATATGCTAATACTCTTTCTTGCTGGCACCACCGATAACAGATGGATGGTTGCGTTGATATAAAAAGGTTATCATGTAATACAGATCGTAAGAAAAGAGTAGTAAAATGGATTATTTCCCATTTAATAGCTCTAATAGTTTGGTATGCATGATGTTCTGGGGAGAGAGAGAGAGAGAGGGGAAATGCTAAAAATCAATTAAGTTTTGCAGGGTATCGATCAACAACAACCACTTCTTTTGTTTTAATATAATATATAAAACGTTTTTTCATTGTCCACAGTCCACATTGTCTTGCTGATGTAATTTACGAAACGGAGCTGCTAGAGAACTCTCTGCGAGAATAAAATGTGTTAATGTGGTAACAAAACAAGACTTTAGCAGGTTGAGGACAGAATGAGAATTCTAAATTCCAATCAAGCAAAAAATAATCCTCATTCATTTGTCGTCGTTGTTCGCAAAGAAATGCTACTACTACTACTCCTTTTTTTTTCTTGTATTATTGACATAAAACCAGCACAAATAGTGGTCAGCTCAGCATCAGGAGCAGCAGCGAGCAGAGAACGGCCAGCCTAGGGCAGAGAGAGAGAGAGAGAGACTAACTGTGCAAATAAAATATAGTAGCGGATCTGAGGGAGATAGCCCCAAAAATCTCTTATCATCATTATTGTTTCTTATGTAACACACAACAGAAGTCCATAATAAGAAGGTGTGAGCGGACAGAAGGCTAATATTATTCTTTATCTCGCTTGGCGAAAATCGAAAGAGATTGTATATTACCAATGTAAATGTGGTCATTTATTTTCTCAAGTTTTTTTTTGCGACTACTCTCTTCTAGGCAGGGATATACCTATATAGAGAGCCAACATGACATCGCCAACTCATTCACCCCGTCAGTTAGCCAGTCAATCAGTTTAAATATGGGTAGGTACCTATGCATGGGACCAACTAACAAAAAATAATAAGCGGCTAATCGCTAGGGTAAGCTTTTACTATAAAAGACAGGACAGATAATATAGAGGAGGACGAATTGAATGCGACGACGACGACGACCTCTTCGCCAGTTCGTCATATACGGCTAAACGTGACATTTTATTCCTCCCCTCATTTCGACTTGGAAGATTGACCACGTTTCTTCTGACTCGGCAATTACGCCTTACTTAGGTATGCATAAGTAATGGCTACCTGCTCTGCTTAAAACAGCTTCAACGATTTGTCCTCAATTCTCCACTTATGTCATTACGATTATTGCGATTAACATTTTATTATCGTGATTGCATTGTTTCCTTTTACCATTCCGTCCGTCCGTCTCTCCTCCTCCTCCTCCCCTCTGCTCATGCATGGCATGCCTGTTGTAGACTTTACTGTTTTTAAAGGTGTTTGATTAATGCTGAAGGCCATCCTGTCACTGCCAAATCCAGATTGTAAAGACGAAAAGTATTTAGGGGTAATTAGGGAATTATAAAGGATTTCATTATGAGCCACTATAATAATTTCATTTCGTGTGCACACAAAGAATGCAGAATAATAGTAATTTTTATTCCTTCTATCGCTCGACCACCACCACCTTAAGCCACTTCCACCATGTTGTTATTATTATTATTCATTGAGTCATAAAGTCACATTCGTAATTGGGATTTGAGGAGGGCGAGTGCAGCAGCAGCAGCAGCACAACAGCCCAGTTATTTCTAAACGGGGAATGTGGTGAGTCTTCCTTCGATTCATCGATCCTATTGAGAATGGAGTAATTACGCAACCATAAAAGCATTTCGGTGAACGATAAGCCGCATTGTAAGTGTGATTCCCAGTTATGGAATAAATTGCATCTGAAAGCTAAAAACGCTATTTCAGCTCTCCTTCTCGTCTCTCTCTCTTTGCCACTTTGAATGGATTGGAGTGAGAGTAACTTTTGGCAGATGTGCAGGGTTTTTTTCGCTTGTTGGAGTTGACTGTTTGTGTGGGGTCGGCGGAATAGTCATCATCAAATGCAATAGTAGTACAAAGCCCAAGTCAGAGAATCATCCTGATCGACACCAACCAACCACCACCACCACACCATACGAATGTATAAACCCCTCAAGTTACGCAAGTCAGGCAGAGCTTAAACGGGAAAATCGACTTTATAAGCCCTTGTGACGGCAAACAAATAGAAGAAATATGGCTCTTTTGCGAGTGCAAAGAGTGTACCTTTTCATTAGAGCTGAATGGAATTTTGAGCAAAGCAATAACAATGATAATAGACTTATGTTTTCATATGGAAGGACTTAACATTGGTATAAAAATGGATTGGATTGGAGGAGTTCGAGATGTATAAGCATATTGGGTTGATGAGCTGTCTCTCTCTGATTTCTCTCTCCCTTTCGAGATTGAGACATGGTTTCATTTAGGATATATAGGACAGCAGGAATATTATTATTATTATTACTCAATTGCAATAATACGCTGGCCCTGCAACTGCACGACAACGACCGACGACGACGACGACACTGATGATATGATGGTTAGTGGATTGCTGTATGGTGATCATCAAAAGCGCGCTTCACAGCTGCCATTATTGCATTGCCATTCACACTGCGAGAGAACTCTCGGGGTTGCTGTTGTTATATTGCAAATCAAGAAACCAGATAGCAAAAAATGTCCTTTGAATTTTTTCAATCTATAATCTAATTTCATCGTGATTAGGATGCTGACACTTGATTTATACGTCGACAAAGTTGCTTTGCATAGTTGCCTGTACGAGATAAAAATACTGCCGCTTATCACCAAGTGACATCTATCTAGTCCTCTACACGTCGCGCAGCCCCTCTGGTCGACAGAAGAAACCCCCTGGTAGACATGTACACTCTCTGTCTGAGGTAGAAAGCGTTTAGCTCAGGAACCTAAATTCGCCGTCAAAATGTCCTTACAAGGAGAAAAATGCACACAAAAATCACTTTCCAACACATTTAAATTACCATGGCAACCAGTTGGTTACAGCAGCATCGCTATCGCAACATGAGAAAATAAGTGCCATGACGTGACTACTCCCGCCCGATTAAGTCTCTACCAGAGAGTGCCACATGTGCACCAATGGGTCATCATCGCTGAATGGCATCTCTCCTCTCCTTGTACTACCACCAACCGAGAACAAGTTGCTACCAATGATGTCTAGTGTCACCATATCTTCAATTCACATGCAGCTCACTTCAAGGGAACAATACAATCCTCGGAATGATGAATTAGTGGTCGTACACTCGGCCATTCTCTACCCCAAAATATGGACAACCACCACTACCACCGTCACTACTGGTTTTTATCATTTTGCCACCCTCCAGAACCTTTCCCCCAAACTCCTTTATAATACTTACCTCATATTTACATGGAAATCCATAATCCTCCATTTCCCATTCCAGTCTCGGGATGCACCACACAGGGGCATTGTGACTCTTGAGTGTGAAAATGGGACAGAAACCCGTGAAAAATATAGGAGAGCAAGCAAGCAGTGTAAGCCACCTCCATTGACTCCAACTGTGACAAAACATTTTTCCCCTGCCTGCCTGCCACGCCAGCAGCTTCATTGAGGAGGAGGACGCATTATGGAAAAAAAAGATGTTGGAAGTATTGTAATTCCTGGTGTATTATTGGATTTGCTTGATCTCATTGTTTGTTTGATTTGTATGACAGCTTGTGCCACACTTATTTTTTGTGGTGTGGTGAGTAATAGAAAGTGTGAGCCTAGTTTGCACACTCAACTCAAGCTGCTGCTACTACGCTGCTCTGCTGCTGTGAGATGATGTGAGATAAACTGATGATGTGGTGTGTGGTAGGAATGAGTTCATTGACAATCAAAAGAACGATATTATTTTGATTTCGTACAAATCAAATGAGATTCTATCAATGTGATTTATCTTTTTGTTGTGAGCATGGACATAAATAGAGATCATTTCAAGGCTGTACTACACAAACAACACACGCAACACGCAACATTTCATTACTATTCCAGTAACCTCAACCTTAAAGCTGCTGTGTTGTTGAGCCTTCCCACGTTTTGCGTTGGTAAGAGTAAAGCAAAGTTTTTTTTGTCGTATTTTTTATACTTGGGAAATTGCATTATTAATTCATATCATGAATGGAAGAAATTTAGTCAAATGAGCCGCTCCGATTGGAATGTATATTCGGATTACGTTTTGATTATTTCAAATGGCCTCGATCCCCACGGTTTCTTTGCTCTCCACGACGACCGTGATCCTTCTCTCCGTGGCTTCCTCGCCGGGTGAATATGTCTGCCCAAGAAAGAAGAAAAGGACGTTTTTGGATTCACATTTTTCTCATGGAACCACTACTCCAACCACTATTACTACAGGAGTACACACGGAGCAAGTTTTTCATTAGTTTCTCCCCACATTCCTGGCAATAATTGTGGTGGAATTGGATGAAATTCAATTTTTAAGAAAAAAACACCGCACTCCAATAACAAACCATTGCATATCTATTGATGTGATGTTGATTGGAGAGGAAGTGCTATTATTTACCTCTTCTTTTTGCTTGGAAAAGTTGATTAAGAATTGTCGAAACGTGTGTGAATGTGAATGCCTCCGTGCTGCAGTTTCAATCAATCTGGAAAAATCTCCAGCGAGAACACACAATAATAATATTCCATAAAATATAATATATTATGCTCCCCTCACGGCAGCATTCCCTTTCAGTTGCCACACGGGATGCTCACTGCTCACTCACTCAACAAACCAAGCTTGGGTTGAGACCAAGAGTTACACTCACAATAATACTGAAAGAAAAGATGAGAAAAAAGATGCGGCAGCGGCTTGATTCTTTTGCGGGTTCTTAAATTAGATGTAATAATATTATTATGATGAGATAATGCCACATGAAGGAATTTTATGGTGGATTAGGTAAAGTTTCAAGATCGTGGCGTGATATCCCGAGAATAATTAAAGTGCAAGTGAAGAAAAGCAAACAGCTTGTACGCAGCTTAGGAAATCTGGATATACCTATACACCTTTCTCTATACATCATCATACCTCCAAATCTCACATTATGGTTATATAAAACCATCTCCACAGAGATGTTCTTCCACATTTTCTTTTATAATTCCACCAAAAATTCTACGGCCATATTAGTCGGTTGTTTTACCCTTACAAATACCCCACACCAAATACGTAGGTTAGGGATTGAGGAAGAAGATAAACACCATCAAATTGGGCTAGCTCTCTCTCTCTCTCTCCTTCTCATTCTCATTGCCTCACATTCAAAAAGTAAAAAAAAAAAATGAGTCGACGACTGATTGTATTAAAATTACTTCCACTTTTCCTCCATTCCATACAAAACTCGAACAGGTAGTAGACCTGCCTGCTGCACGTTTTGGACTATTTAGGTAGGCTATTACGAACCCACCTATTACACTTTAAGGGCCAACAGGAACAAGTATTTTCCTTGTAATATAACCATATTACATATATATACCCGTCTGTCCTGTGTGGTTCATACCGCCGATATACATACATAATATTATTATTTTACATATATAGCTGGAGTATTTTTTTGTGTGAGTGCAAGATCACTCTGATAGAGAGATAACATAATAACATAACATAATATCCCAACACCCTCGGCTGTCTTCTCCCTCACACGTAACTCTGTAGCATTACTTTTCATCAAAATATATATTATAATATTATGGTTCTCTCTCTCTCGTTCCGTCGCTCCGCTCGTCGTGGCTTTACTACTTTAAATCATTCCAAGTGACAACCCCAACAACGCGCAACAACGCTAATATATATAAACTGTGACTGCCTAAAGAATTTTAAGAATCAGCCTTGATCCTTGGATTATTATTACAAGCGCACATTCATTCTGACTTTCTGACTGACGATGAGTGAGTACACGACGATTTCTTTTTGTTTTAGCCACAAGTAGTAGTAGTTGAACAGGAGGTTAGGTAGAGAGAGAAGTGCATGATATGATATGATGTCTCTAAAGGTGGCAATAATATATTATACAAAACTTGGCTTTTACTTTTGGGTGTATGCTAGCTAGCTAGACACACAACCAACCAACTACACATACTACAAGCAAGCCTTGTAAGATGGTAATCATGGGCATATATAATAGCAATCAAATCCACCCAAATCAAACGTCCACACCGTCACTACCACACTGGTTTTTTACTTACCCTCTAGCTCTTATCATGTTCAATGACGCTGTTGATGAGGAGGAGGAGGAAAATAATGATATACATGTGGTTTATACGTGTTTCTAAAGTGAGAAGTTTTTTCCCTGTAAAAACACTTGGAACGAGAAAGAAAAAATAATAATACGAAATCATACTCGCTCGCTCACAGTTCGTTTCGTTTCGCTCTCCACTACTAACTACCTACTATGCATGCGTGTAGTATATAGTAGCTGTTTAAGTTTATGATGAAAAAAAAGATTTTCGATTAGTTAAAAAACTGAACTGAAGACTAGTAGCCGTCGTACGAATTTAAGTCGTACGGCCAAAATGCTTTAAAAACTTGGGCATATATATATATGTAATCAACCAATAATGCCAACTTTTTGCAGAAGAGGGTTGTGCTGTTATTATCATTTTTGGACTAGCGTTTGTCTCACAACAGTCACAACTACCCAGCCTTGCAAAATAGTAAAAGAAAAGGAAACATTTTTGCATTGAAAATGATACACATAATATTTATATATAAGTAATACACCCCTTGCTGTCTTTCTAATGATGCAAAATCCACTAATGGGAAACATTTAGGGAAAAGCAGCATCAAACAATCTTCTCTTATGTTATTATTATTATTATTTGCCGCAGCAGCAATGGCATGCATGGCAAAATAGCTTTGGGAAGGATGGACGATGAATAATATGCTGATGACGACGAATGGAAAAGGATAAATGCATTATTTTTATAATAAAACCGTATAGTATGCAGAATCAGTTCGAGAGAGAATGCATGGATGGTTTTGTGCATTGCATTGGTGGATTATTTTAGGTCCGATCAACTTTTTTTTTGGAAAGGGGCAAAGGAGAGAGAGAAAAAAAGAAAGAAAGATTATATTATAGCAAACGTTTTGATAAACACGAGGGTCGGAAGGGTATAATAAAGTGAAACAAATATGAATTAATACATGCAAAGATAAATACACAGCACGGTGTTGAGGTGGACGGTTTAATTTGTGTCTGTGTGCGTGTAATGATGGATAGCTGGCAAGAAAAGGGGAAAAGCGGAATATTATTAAAAAATCAAGATAAGTTGCGCCTCCCCATATCCCCTCAATGCATGCATGCATATATATATACGCTAAACATTTTGGAATACATTAAATATCCGGATTATTATTACGTGTATGTGTAATAATAACAAAACTACAACGATAGATAATGTTTTTTATCCCTTTTATCCGTACATAAAAACGTGAAAAGATATATACGATATATACAGCATGTGAACTTTTTTGAGCATGCCTGCCTTGCCTTAGTTGCATGCATTGGTTTCTGTGGTGGTTGGTGTGTGTGATGTGATGTGATACAGGAACCTATTAAGATTAGAGATGAAGATGATAGATACTTCGGGGTTGTAAGTTTGTAACTTGTGTTGCTGAACGTGTTGCATTTGATGTTGATGATGATATTATAAGCTGACCAGATCAAGGGTGTCAGCAGTCAAAAAAAATCTAGTCGTATACACGTATATTATGTATATGCATGCTGCACTACTACTCTTCAGTTTTTTGGTGGTGTTGTTTGTTACCCTGTGAAAACGAGCAAAGTAACCGTCGTCGTCGTCGTCGTGATGGTAAGTAAGGAAATCAACTGCGAAATAATAACGTCAAGAGATAGAGAGTAGAGAGAGGCAGGCATGCATAGGAGGGCGAGAGAGAAAACAGCTTTAAAGCTGCGAAGTTGCTGAAGGCTCTATGCCATCCATTCTTCATTGGGTGACTACTACCGACCGTCACTTCACTACATATCAAAACCATCACCATCATCATCACCAGGAGTTACAGTCGGTCGGTGATAAGAAGAGAGAGAGAG